>LBNU01030250.1:18625-29890 GCA_014162995.1 Artemisia annua | reverse complement strand
TCTCAATCCGAAGTCTTAAAGCACCTTAGCTCATACATAACAACGGGCTTTTGGGTAGCTCCGAAACCACATGCGTATTACGCTTATTTAACGACATACAATACAACTCAACTAGCGTGTATCCATGATGTGTACCCAATTTCCCAAGCAAAGATTCTCTTAAGAAGATAAAGAACTACTCATCGGCTAAACCTAACATCTTTAATTATTTTGCACAGATATGGGGTGAAGCAATTTTGTGAGAACAAAAAGACATGAGTACCTTCGATGAGCTTTAAAGAGATCCAACTACTCTATGCTTAGCATCTAACTTCTATAGAAACTCTATCATTTCACGTTCTCCACAAATTTAAAATCTCAAGTAATGAGATCCGCGAATACTTAGCCATAATCATTTTTAAAGATTATTTTGGTTAAGGGAGACAAGCTAGGGCTCAACACGCCCGGATCAAGTCAAAATTTTTATTCTCACTCTTACCTAGTAGGAAAGTCAAACTCGGTGTCAAAACTTTTATTCTATTTTTGCATAATTTTTATATATTTTCTCATTTTTTCTTTGGAATTTTTCAAAATTTTTCAATTTTTGTGGATTTTTGAGGAAAGCGGGGTTGCGTAAGTAAACAGCAATGGTGAACGTGCTAGGTCAATCAAATCGAAGATTCACCCCCCCCCCAGACTAAAGATAAACATTGTCCTCAATGTTTCCAAGGTAAGGGTAATCCTAACAATAAATCTAAGGCCGTTTATTATGTATGCCAAAGATACCATTAGTCGATAAGATTTGGATATAGGATTTCCAAGCAGCATCAATACATGGGACTCGAGTGGAGATGAAACGAACCACGAGCATGAGAGTCATCATGAATTGGGGAAATCCTGCACAAACACAAACAACCAAGCAAACACAAGATTGGAAGAGGTCGCCCTCCTCTCGTTACTTATTAGAAAATAAAGATGAAATAAAAGGATAAGCATGGGGTGCCTCCCACGAAGCGCTTGTTTAGTAACGAGTCGTATAGCTTAGACTCGCCCCGAATTTACTTGTCCTTGGGGGAGCAAATGAAACACATAGCATGCAAAGTGACTATGCCGGGATCAAAAACAACATCTTCACTCGCTGAGGAGTGTAAAACAAGAGAAGTCACAAAAATCACGGGAGGGTGGGTGGGGTTCAAGTAAAGTAAATTTTTGTGAAAAAATTTTCCCTCTCCCGGATCAAGAATAGTGTCCTCATTCCCCGTGTCAAACGGTAGCAAAGATTTTGTTTTCATTAATGATAAAGATTTTTGCTCAGAAGTGAGCGAAAAGCAATCATTTTCCTTCATCATTAAAAACTGCTCAAAATTTTTGTTTGGAGTCACATTCATCAAAGGATGAGTTTTACCACCATCGAGTATTCCTGGATTAAAAACTTTGTCTTCACAGGAAAAATCGGAAAGGTACTCGATGGTGGACTCATCGGAAGAAAACAAATCATCCTCAAAAGAAGATAAATCATTTAGCTCAAAAGTAGATTCCTCATTGATTGTTACCATTTTAAACTCCTTTTTGAATTCTTTTTCATCAGATTTTTCATTCAAAGACTTTTTCTCAAAAGATTTTTCATCAACAGATTTCCCATATAAAATATTTCGCCATTCGGTTTGATCAGCCTTGAAATCAAAAAGTTCATCATCACTTTGATCATCAAAAGATTTTTCTTCAAAAGATTTTCCATATAAAATGTTTTTCCACTCACTTTGATCGGCTTTGAAATCAAAAAGTTCATCATCACTTTGGTCGTTGGTAAGCTCAAAGTGCGAACCAAGTGATGAAGTTTGATTTGAGAAATTATCAACTTGTTTTTGATTAACTTGAACATCAACAAAATCATCATCGTCATTGTTTAGTAAAAACTCCAATCTGCGTAAGTCGGATTCAACGTCCTCATCCTCTCGTGGAATGGAATCAAGGAGAGCGAGTTCATCGGCGAACTCCTCAAGAAGAGCATCGACTCTAGAAGTGGTACTGCCACTACTTTGATCTTTGGACTTAGAATCGGATTCAAACGGTTTGGCATCCAAGTTGACTTTTTCGGGAGGGAGAGTTGACGGTGGTTCATTCAACAATTTTTCAATTAAGCGAATATCTCCCTCCATATCAAAGACGGCTTCATCAATTTGAGGTAAAACGGGATCATTATGAGAGAAAACCTCGAGCTCTTCCATAGAAAAATCACTTCCCTCACTCGGAAGGGAAGGATTGGAAGACTCGGAAGAAACATCATTACTAACATCTTTGACATCAATACTTTTAACCGAAAATGTATTGGCGGCGTTTGTAGAAGTTTGTTGGATATTAAACGTAATGGCCTCATCCTCAACTCGGAGAGTGACTTCTTCCGCAAAAACATCAACTAAAGCATGGCTCGTCTTCAAGAATCCTCTCCCAAGAATGAGAGGAACTCGAGGATCGGCATCAAAATCACAAACAACAAAATCAACCGGGAAATAGAACTTTCCAACCTTCACGATGACATCTTCAGCGATACCTTTTGCATGAGCGATTGAACGGTTCGCGAGCTCGAGAGTCATTCGAGTAGGAGTTAGTTCGGGGAGAGATAGTCTTTTCCAAACGGACAAGGGCATAAGATTGATGCTTGCGCCAAGATCGGCCAAGGCTAGGCATTCAATCATTCCCGGGAAATCACAAGGAATTAGAAATTTGCCGGGGTCTTCAAGTTTTTCGGGAAGTTTCTTTAGGACAACCGCCGAGCAATTCTCATTCAAAGGCGTGTTAGCAATATCCAATAATTTTTCTTTGTTACTCATTAAGCTTTTGAAAGTTGTAGCAAATTTAGGCATATAAAGCAAAGCATCCGCAAAACTCAAGTCAAAGTGAAGATCTTGAAAAATTTGAAGAAATTTTTTCATTTGTTGGTGATTCTTTTCACGAAACTTTGGGTTAACCGGATAAGGCAATGATCTTTTAAACTTTGGTTCACTTTGGACAACCGGAGGTTGGATGTATTCGGTCCTTCCGTTGTTAGTAGGAATTTCCTTATCCTTTGTCGCCTCGGTCTCACGGACGACCACCTTAGGGGGTAAAGAAGACGAGGTAGTCGGAACCGTGGGTCCTTCGTATGACACACCACTTCTAGTCGTAATCGCTTTCAAATCACCACGTGGGTTATGAATCGTATTACTTGGAAGACAACTCGACGATGATGGTTGATTCATTTGCATAAAAGCGTTCATCATTTGCTTAAGCTCATTAGTCTGTTGAGACATTGACGCGTCGATTTCCTTCTTAAAGTCAACCTTCAAGTTGTTGATTTGGTTTTGCATTGCTCGCATGCTCACGTCATTGGTTTTGATGTAATTGGCGAGCTCAGGAGACGTTGACCTTGGTGGTGGTTGTTGGTTAAAAGTTTGTTGGGGTGGAGAACTTTGATAATTTTGATAACCTTGGTTTTGATTGTAGCTTGTTGCACGGTTTTGGTTGTAACCTTGGTTTTGATAACCTTGGTTATTTTGAGGGTAACGGTTTTGATGAGTTTGCAATGGTGGAAATCCTGGTGGTCCCATTTGGTTGTTAGGTCTAAAACCTTGGTTTTGAATAAAGTTAGCAGCTGCAACGTCAGCATTACCAATTTGGCCATCGGTGGCTTGACAATTATAATACTGATGGGGACCACCACAAATCACACACACTTCATTAACAGCTTTAACGGGCTCGGGTTTCTGATTCTGGTTCTTAAACTCTTTCATCATCAAACGTAAAGCATCGGTAAGTTCGGCCATCTCCGATGGTTGGGCCGATGACGTCGAAGAAGAAGGATTAAACAACGTTGCTTTCGAAACATTCGGTTTGTTACGAGAAGTCGGAACCTTTGATTTGTTCTCAATGATAGTAAGAATATCCCGTGGCGTACGATTCAAGATATTGCCACCGGCGGCTGAGTTCAAAGAATCTTGATCGTTTTGAGTCAAAGCGTTATAGAACGTATCGATTTGGTGCAATTCGGAGAAACCATGGTGAGGACACTTGCGAAGAAGATCCTTGAAACGTTCCCATGCCTCACCAAAGCTTTCATCAAAACGTTGCTGAAAATTGGTTATATCATTCTTTAGGTTTGTTGTTTTGGATGGGGGAAAGAAATGATTAACGAATTTTGAAACAAGCTCTTCCCAAGTGGTAATGGAACGAGGGGGTTCTTTCTCGAGCCAAACTCGGGCTGCCCCCTCTAGAGAAAAGGGAAAGAGCATTAGCTTAATAGCTTCATGAGGGACATCTTTGAATTTCATGGTTGAAGTTAACTTGTTGAACCAACGGATGTGGGCATGAAGATCGTCCCTTTCAAAACCTTGAAATTGATTAGAAGTGACAAGTTGAATCAAACCGGTTTTAAGCTCAAAATTCTCAGAAAGGATTTGGGGTAGAACAATAGCATCTCCATATCCTTCGGTAGGACATTGGAGCAATTCCTGCATCGTGCGTTGGTCGGCCATCTCGGTGATAGGAGTAGGAGGATCACGTAACTCGGGTACGTTTCTTTGCCTCCGTCTATGACGACTGCGGTTAGTTGGCACTGTGGAAGAAGAAGACGACTCGTTCAAGTTAGACTTGGAACGAGTGATCATACAAATCAAAACACAACAAAGTGAAAAAGAAAGTATAAAAGAAAATCTTTTTGGTTTTTATAAGTTTATAAAAGAAAAGAGAAAATATTTTTGGTTTTTATAGGTTTTATAAATTTTTTTTTGTTTTTGTTTTTTAAGAAAAAGCATTAACTTCTAAAAGAAGGGTCTTCAAATCACAAGTCTAGAACGATCAAACAACTTAATCTTTTCAACCGCTCCCCGGCAGCGGCGCCAAAAATTTGATCGCGGTAAACTAAGCGGTGAAGCTTGTAAACCACGGGTCGTAGTCCCAACGAGGGTTGAATGGATCTCGTCGTTCAAAATCGTGAGTTATGTGATGTGAATGGGTTTAAAAGATGATTTGTGTTTTAGTTACGCTACTAAACTTTTATTTAAAACTTAAAAGAAGTAAAACGTGTTTAAGAAGCTGAAATAAACGAGAAAGTAAAACATAAACGACAATAGAAATAAAAGAAAGAAAGAAAGAAAGGAAAATGAAATGAGAATGTAAAATATTTTTGATATTTTTAAATTTAATAAGTGAAAAGAAAGTGAAAAGCTTTTAAAAGAAAGGAAAATAAGATGATAAGAATTAAACTAAGTTAAAAGATTTTAAAGAAAATTCGGCAGAGTAACGTTTAGAAAGGGTCTAAAGAAAACTTCACTCGATGAACGATGAAGTGAAAATAAAGTCTAACTCGACTTATGAAATAAATAAAACTAATTAAGAACAATAAGACCCGACACTAAGTTAAAACTCAAACTCGCTATATAAAAAAAATGAAACTCGCAAAGGGACTTCAAACTCGCTAAGACTAGGACTCCATACTCGCTATCCTTGTAAAACCATACTCGCTATAAGACCTACCAAACTCGCTAACATAAAGACTCCATACTCGCTAGATTTCAAGAATGATACTCGCTATGGAATTTGACCAAACTCGCTAAAAAGGTTACAAACTCGCTAGGAGTTTAAAACCATACTCGCTAGGACTTTGGCTACCTTACTCGCTAGACTTCAAAAAGACTCAAAACTCGCTGCCTTTTGGAATGCAACTCGATAAACCCTAAAATAAAAATAATTGGACTTTTTTAACGTGAAAAAATTTATAAAAGTGATAGGAACTTGTTAAAAATTAATAAGGAACACTTTCAAACACTAAATTAAGCTTAAAAATAAGCAAATAAGCTCGTAAAAGGTTACAATCCCTAGAAACATAAAAGTTAATAAAACTTAATAAAACCTTAAATCAATACCAAAACTAATAAAAGCTTTTGAAGAAAAGTAAGTTTTCAAGAACTAAATAAGCCAAATAAGCTAGAATAAGCCACGACAAGGGTTACAAGCCCTAGCTTATCTAAGCTACTCGAACCAAATAAAAACCATGCAAAGGTGACAAGAAAATTTATAAAAGCTTGTAAAGATTAAGAAAGAACTTGTAAAGATTAAGACAATAAAGATTAAATGACAATAAGTAAATTAAGACATGAAAATTAAAAGTGCATTAAAATAAAACTTACATTAAAATAAATGACAAGAAAATAAATGACATGTAATAAAAATGAAAATGAAGACTAAAATAAATTGAAGACTAGCTTCAAAATGAAGCTTAAGGGTGGTATTTAAGGGATCCATGGTGGATTCCTTTTACATCTAGCCCCCTCAACTCATATTGTTTATGAAATGACACATAAACTTTTATTACACTACTAAACGACTTCTAAAAAGTAAACTTTAGTCCTTGTAATCTTGAGGAAATATGTTGACGAGTCTTCAAAAAGTCTTCAATGATATAAAAGTGATCACTTGCTCGAATTTGGGAAGCTTATATATGATAATCATCTTTAATCTTCGATTACGTGTCTCTTTCATATTCATGAGCTTTTAAGTAATGAAAACATCGTCACGGGCTTTACTTGAGTAAATTTCATCGTTAACTTCAATTTCAAACTCTTTTCCAAATCTCGTGCTCGTTTAGGGCTTTTTGGTTGGTTTTCATGCCATTTATGCAATATCCTTTCCTGCACAGTCACAAACACAAAAACACTATATCTTTGGCGTTTCACGTTAGTTTTTGGTCTTTTACACACTTAAACTAAGGTCAAAAGTATGTGTAAAATAGCACACATCACCCCACCAGGCAGTGTACCTGACCGATGTAGTATAGGATAGTGGTAAGTACGGGGAATTGATCATTCTCTCACAGGGAATAGTGTTCGTTAGGATAGAAAAGCTACTCTAATAGGTCTAAAGGTGGAAGGAAGATTCTTTTTTGTATTTTTATATTTTTTTATGAAAGCAATTAAAATCTCGGTTTTTGGAAGAAGGGCGGAATTAGTTGCTAGTCAACTAACCCAAGTTTACTACTTATGCAATTTAAAATAAAATAAATGTCTAAACTATTGTGGTTGTGAAAACAATATGGAGAAAGTTGTGTTTACTTAGATTTCATTACTCCCTAACTATCTTTTACCGGTTAATTGATATGTATGTTACTTGTGTGGATGAAGGGTGTATTCCTAATAACTCATGGAGTGGCATACATATCTCTCCAATTCTATGAGCTCTTATCTCGCCCTATGCCATGCACGGCACAACCATAGGGGTTGTAAACAGTGGCTCATGCGTTAAATACTACCTTAATAGCCTAGTATGCCTTGGCTACATGTTTCCCAAGACGTTCAAGCACGTTACCATAAAGGAGGTTGGCCAGTTTTCTTGAGCCTAACATTGATGGAACAATCATCCCAACAAACAACAACACACACCAATTAACCAATAATCAATAGTTAGGTTTCATTAGATCTAAGCAAACACTAGAGAATTTAGCTACTCATGTTAATTGAAAGAGAAGCAAGATAGATAGACAACCAACACATAGACATATTGATTAAAAAGTGAAGACTTATATTTAATTAAGCACTAGGGTTCCAAGGGTTGGAAACCCTAAAAGTCACAGAAAATTCGTCTTTAGAGTTTGCCCTAAAAGTTCTCCACAAAGTTCCACACTAATGAATGAAAATTAGAAAACTATATATAGATTTTACACTCTGACGGCGTCAGGTTATAAGGGCTGACGCCGTCAGCTCACCGCCATTAGGTTTCTCGGATGGCCTAGATCCACTTCTGACGCCGTCACCTTATAAATCCTTCTGGTCCGTGACTCTTTAAATTTACTCCTGACGGCCTACTTTTCCTAGCACTTGACGGCGTCAGGTGTTAAATCCAAAATTTTCTCTGGCCCGTCATTTGATAATTGGTTTCCACTCTTTTGTCAAGGCTTTCTGACGACGTCACCTTGTGGCTTCTGACGCCGTCAGGTTGTAAATCTTCATCTTTTGAGACTTTGTCGTTTTCTTCACTTTTACGCTCCAAAAACGTCCGAATATGCATGTTTTCCAGAATTCCTTGCAAAAGTACCTAAAATGACAAAAGGAACGATTTAGGGCAATATTTGATCACATTTATACGAATTAGGGCTTAAATGACCCCCTAAAAGCGTAACACTTTTCGTCTCATCAAATACCCTTACACTTGGGATTTGCTTGTCCTCAAGCAAATGAGCTTTTATTCCAATCAAAATATGAGTTAGGGGTCATTTAACACGAATATAAAAGTAATTACAACAAATAGTTATTCGACCCTACTCATAACAAGCACGGAAATCATACATTAGCACCTCACAAATAGTGTTTGGATTCTCACATCTCTCAAATGTCATAAAGTTTATATCTCATAAATGGAAACGGAAAATAACACTCACTACCTGTCATAGCAAATAGATTACCATAGGCTTGGGAAAGGATCAATTACTCATCCACTAGGCGTAAGCACCTAAGATAAACTATCAAAGAGGTCTTTATAAAGGGTTGTAACGTAAGGTGTAGGGATATGATAACACGGTTTGGTTGGAATAAGGGGTATTTAGTGGTGGCAAGCTAATTATCATGATCAAATACATGCACTCTACATCGTTGCTTAAGTCAAGACTCGACTCAATCTTAAACTAAAAATGAAATAACAAAAACTAAAAAGAAACATAAAAGGAAACGGGATGGTAGTCCGTATGTTTTTCTCTTTTCTTTTTCATATTTTTTTGTATTTTTCTTGATTTTTCGATTTTTTTTTCATACACTCTTGCCCTACCATCCAAAATAATACATCATAGGGGAGTTGCATTCCCCTTACACTTGAATCTTTACATAACTTTACAATTACTATTCTAATGACTCGAATTAAGATAATTGAAAAACTTGGAGTACTTTTAAAATGTTTAGCACATATGGGGGTAATAATGTTGCTCTTCCGCATTACTCCATTACACTAGTACTTTTACCCATGAGTCCCAATCGTCCCAAAATAATATGTACAAGGATATGACTTAACTTAGCAACCATGTAATTGACTAGATAATTAACTAAGGGTTTAACAAATGTTTTCACAATAATGCACCAAAGGTGGGTGCATACAAGGTAGGCTAAGGCGATTTGGGTGTACATTTAATGGGGTGTAAATAAAATTCTCACTTTGAGTAAGATGCTCAAAGGTCGAAACGAAAGGATAGGCTCGGAGGGGTGTACTAGGGATATCGTGTACCAAAAATGGGTACAACGCAAAGGGTGTGGGAGAATTACTTGACCAATAAAGTCAATGTAATTATAACAAATATACGGGTGTAAAACAATGGGTTAATCCTAATGCCTCTTATCATGTAGTAAATCTTAACTACACGAATGTAGTCTCACTTGTGGATTTGAGATGGTCCTAACGCAAGTTCTAGAATCTAAATACTATCGGTACTCACATCATAGCACCAAAGATGGATGCTTTTCCTACCAATTCTAGGGGCGAACCTCACATATTTGGGGTGAAAAATTTTTAGTGGTACGGTTTTGTGCTAGTCATACAATTTCCTATCCATGAGACGCTCATTAAGATCAAGGTTTCACTTCTAAATGTTAAGCTTCCGGGAAAAATTCTGGAAAAACTAAATCTTACTTCCTGGAATTCCTGCAAAAATTCATTATGACTCGATACAAGCATTTGACTCAAACAAATACTAATATGTAGGTTAATTTTATTGTTATGATTCATGTTCATTCGTTCTTTATAAACCGATTTAGATTTCCCTTACACTTAGCTTTTGCAAAATACCTTTATATGTAGTTAAGACTTAGCTTTTGCAAAATACCTTTATATGTAGTTAAGACGAAGTTAAAAACAAAAAAAAACATTTTCACAATTTTAATTTGAAGCATGAATCAATAACAAGAAATATAACTTACATATGGAAATAAATAAAATCAAATAAACACACAAAAACACACAAAACATGGGTTGCCTCCCAAGAAGCGATTTTCTTTATTAACGAGTCTTGTAGCTAGACTCAAAGTCACCGTACGTTACATGACTTCATCGTTGGTCACGGTTCCTAAGTCATCCTCTTTTCTGGTTTTGTACTCGGGCCCTAAGTTCAAACAATCCTTATAGAAACCGAAAATCCTTTTCATGACATAGTCTACTCCCCTACGTCTATCCTCATCATTCCTATAGTAAACGCTTGTTTGAGCTCCTTCTCAACGTTTGACAAGTTTTGGTATTGCTCTATCTTATACGGCATTTGGTAGTTCACCTCGTCGGTCTCATCCTTAAATGTGACTATCCCTAAGGAAGGTTCATGAGTCATTCTAGAGACCTCGATAAATGGTTTGCCTAAGACTACTTGGGTCACACTTGCATCGATTATTGGGCGGATATCTTCTACAATCACAAAGTCAGTGACATAGGTAAAGTTTCCTACATAAACCGGTAATCCTCTAACTCTTCCCGTGAAGTTACTAATCCATCCCTTATCGGGAAACACTCTATACCCTAGTTGACTTTTCATTATCAAATTGTATTGAGCTCTAGTCATGATGTTAATGGGTGATCTAGGGTCGATGTACGCTTTCCAAATATGCAAATGCCCGATGTTGCATGGTATGTTGAGATTAGATGGATCGCCCACCTTGAAAATTGGGTTACCTAGGATGTATGGGGTCTCGGAGTCATCGAATAGATTCTTATGATATGCTCGCTCTTCCTTAGTGGGTAACATATTGAAGTAATCCTCCTCCTCTACTTCTTCTATTTCGCTAACCTTAGCCTTCCCATCATCCTCTAATTCCTTACTCTCATCCTTTGATTCACTATCATTCTCACTCCTATCAATTGGTCTAATGGTCACAACGTTTACGAAGTGGACATGTTTGGATGAAGAGGGGTCCTTGATTTGTGGTTCGCTATTGGTGTTTCTAGCGTCCTTTTGTGGGGGTGATAGCACTTGGTTGTTGAGGGCTTTCAACAAGTTGTCGATTTTATCGGTCATCTCTACTTGTTGTTGATTGAATTCGGATGTGAATCTAGCTATGCGAGCTTCTTGAGACGCCATAAATTTCGACATCAATCCTTCAAAGTTGTTGGTACTACCATAGTTGTTGGAAGGATTGTTGTTGAAGGTACGGTTTGAGGAATTACCGTTGGGTTGAAACCGGTTAGGTGGGTTGGAAGAATTGTTTTGGGGTGCGTTTTGGTTTGACTTCCACCTAAGGTTTGGGTGATTTTTCCATGAGGGGTTGTATGAATCTCCGTAGGGGTTTGGCT
>LBNU01030247.1:0-57798 GCA_014162995.1 Artemisia annua | reverse complement strand
CTTCTTTTGTGTCTGCCATCAATATCATATCATCAGTAGTATCCATAACAGTCATCTGATCTTTTTGCTGTTGATTACGTGCAATTGCTTCATCTCTGAGAGCTGAGAGGTACTTCTGAAGATAGTAGGCACTGCTTTTAGGAGTAGGTTGTGATGCTTTAGATGGTACACAAGTAAGTGCAGTGGATGACACACCGAGTTGTTCAAACTGTTGCATAATCGTTTGATGAGTATGAGGATCTTCTGAAGTATGCTCACTAGAGTTGTCCAAGACAAAGCCTTCATTAGTGTAGGTGAACCCATGAATGATGATAGGTGCAGGCAGAATGGTCTTAGGAAACGTTCTCTGTAAGCAAGATCGAATGAGTCTATCAGTGATGACTGCAGGATCCTTATCACTGTGCATAATAGCAAGGTGGTTCCACAACTCTTGAGCACTTGCATCACAATCCAGCTTAGTGTACATGGCATTAGGAAGAGAGGTAGTGATAAACCAAGCAGCTTCCTTATCAGCATTGTATTGAGCAAGTTCAGTACCCGTCAGAACATCACAAGTTTGAATTGTGATATTTCCTTCAGTGTCTGAAATGAATTTCATCTGATATGGTCCATCAGTGACTGATTACAGCAGTAGATCAGAATGTGGACGTTTTTGAAGCCATTGGAGAAATCTGTCTTTCCATGCATGGTATGATTCTGATAGCATAAATGGAGGAGTATATGCAGTTCCACGCAGTAGATGTTGACGAGCATTGATGTATAGAGGAAGTTGAAATGGAGCTTCAGAGTATGGTACGTAAGACATGATTGATAACTTGTGGTTAATGGATCTTGTAGAAGGTATAGTACTTAAGACAAATCTTAGAAAACCAAAACCCAAAGTGATTTCGATGCTTGGTAAAAGGATGATTTCGATAACCAGTTAAAGACCAAATAATCTCAATAAATTGAAGTTCTCGATAAACCAATGAAGTTCTCGATAAAAGTAAATTATCGAGAAAAATTTGTGAAAATTATCGAGATCCTTTGTACAAAGGAGACAAAGTGTGTTTTCGATGTCACTGAATTTAATTTCGATAGTTTCACAAGATTTCGAAAACAAGTAATTGATTTCGATAATGTATGAAGTTCTCGATAAACACAGTTTCTCGATAACAAGTATCCAAAGTTTCGAGATTATACAATAACGAAACTATCCAATATGTCGAAGTGTTTTCTTTCTTATACAAGAGAGAAAAGCACTGAGTAAGCAACAAAAACACTTAAGTAGTAATATCGAAGGTTCTCGATAAAAGAGGGTTTAAGGTTCTCGATAAAATGGGGTTTTGTGTTCTCGATAAGAAGCCAAAAAGCAGATTTTTCTTTTGTGAAAAAGCAAGCCTAAAACGAGTTTTTAATCCAAGATTCTTGTACAACTAGCATTAAAATGATGAAATCTTAATGAAAGTTGCAAACTTGAACTTTTTAACAAAAATTTTAAAATTTTCGATAAAAAGTACAAGTTTGTACGAATCTTAAAAAACCCAAAAATTTTGAAACTTTGTTGTTTGTTTTGGTTTCTAACACAAGTTTGTAATCAAATATGTGATAAAAACACAAAAGAAGCAAGAAAGTTGCAAACTTTTTGAATCTAACGAGATAAAAAACGAGTTTATGGTTCGTATATCACAAAAAAATAAAACTACACCTTCTTCTAGCGATTGATACCACTTGTTAGGTCACCATATTAGTAAACACAAGTATTCAAATGAAAGAAATGAGATGAGAAATAGACTTGGTTGATTAAGATCAATATGAAAGATGAAAGAACAATAGTTTCCTTAAGATATGAAATTAACCAACAAAATGAAAGAGATACATAGGGTCCTATTTATAGGAGGAGGATAGGGCAACACTCCCTTCCTTCCCTATGTACTATGTCGTGGGCTTTCAAGGCCCATTGGACACTTATTGGACTCGTCTTATAACCGAACGAGTATTAGTCTAAAACGTAACATAAAGTGATAAAACTAGCAACCTATTACATTTATTGAAATGACCGAGACTTGACTGAATAGTTGAAAACTATGATCCTAACATCGCATGACAGAGGTTATGGAGGAGCATGGTATGAGGTACTAGAGGTACGATGGACTGGTCGTGGCTGACACACATATACATTTTGAGCGACGCCGAGTCAGACAGAGGACCGATGGGGCCAGTACCTCCGCACCCCCCAGTGACACCCAGCCTCCAGTTTAGATATTATTGTTTTGATTTACGGACATGGTTCCACATACATTACTATTATCCTTTTGGGATTGTACTAGATATTATTATGATTATATTTAATGCTTCAGTTTGTGTTTTTAGTTGTTGTTTGATTAAGACTGTCATTAAGTTCAGCATGAGTGCCCGAGAGAACCCGAGAGATAAGCCGTGGAATATGCTAATTTTAACGCAGACTGCTAACAGTCTGTTTGGTAACCACATGCGGCGCATCTACTAAAACAGATGCGACGCATCCTATATTTTATTTTATTTTATTTCGTATTAATTCTAGGCTCGATACGGCGCATTCTCTTCCATAGGATGTGGCGTATCGACTGACCTGATGATTTACAGTTTTTTATTTTTAGGTTTATTTTACTAACTACTAATAAATTATGCAGGAATTCCAGGAAGTAAGGCATAGGTTTTTCCAGAAATTTTTCGGAAACAAAATATAAAACTTCTGTCAGATCACTCTGACGGCGTCAAGCCTTAAAAGCTGACGGTGTCAGGTGTAAAATTCTAGAAAATTTTGCAAATTTTGTTTTTCTGCCGGAATCGTAAAGTTTCAATTAAACCCATATTTTATAAACTCCAGGAATCTGCAACTATTCATTCCACAAGCATTATATCTTTATCGCTTTCTAGGATTTTATTATATATAGATTTTGCCGCCGATTTTACGCGAGGTTTGCTATGTTTGTTTTGTTAGGATTAACAGGTTATATTGGACAAGAAGATGATTTATATTCTGGAAGGGAAGCTTTTTACGTTCTTTTTCTTGGAGGAAGATCTAACCATGTTACCGCATTATCCACACCGAACGAATCAGGAGAGTATTTGTTTTCATTCTTTTACCTTATTTACTTTTACTTCTTTCTATTTGAACGTCGGGGACAATGCATCTTAAGTGTAAAGGGGGGGGGTAAATTATGATACCTTAGGGAATGCAATTACACTTGATTTTTATTTGTCTAATAGTAGGTGTGTAATAAAACTAAGAGAAATATTTGTTAGGGCGATTTTAGCGCTAAATTTAAAATTTTTTGCAACATTTAGGAGTAAAACTTTAGTCTTAATAAGCGTCTCATGGATAGGGAATTGTATGTCTTAGGTCACCATTTTGTAACATAAAAACAAATAATCTTTAGAGAGAGAAAGTGGAAGGAACTCTTGTGTGTGAAATGAAATGAACTTTGTTATTCCTAAGAGAACCAACACCCTACTTGGAGGGTTTACATCACTATTTATAGTGTCTAGGGGATTATTTAAGTTTCCACTATTGTCAATATTTCCCCTTAGACTTTAACAAAACATGTAAACATGATAAAACTTAACTAAACGATAATCTAAAGCAACCTATTACAAAACTTAATGACCGAGACTTGATATTAATAAAACGTGTTCCTAACAATCTCCCCCTAAGGGTCGGTCATCAAAGGTTACGTGACGTCATCATTTTTGTCTTTCATCTTTGACATTCATAGCTCTTGACGTCTTCAAAAAAATGATTAGATGGATAGTGATTCTTTGTTCATCGTGCTTTGTTCATCGTTGTTGTTGTGATCCAATGATGTAAGTATCTGCCTTTAGTCACTCCTTTGCCTCTGATGGATTACCGCCTTTCCAACATGCTCATACGTCTTTGACGTTGCTTTCATCACATAACTTCAGATCTTTGTAATTCAACTGTGTGGATTTATATTGACATAGAATCATTCTTAGACTTTTCTGCATCGATCTTTAGTGAGAACTTTTTGTGGACTTTGAGATGTATGTATGAGCATATGGAACCCGTGTCACGATGGTGGTTGTAGCTGCATAAAATTTCGTCATTAATAAACAACCGGTACTTACAGGTTCGGAATTAGAGATTGTTATCAGCATAGTGTGAAAACTCTCTCTAACCCTTACCAAGGCCGTTCCTAATCGGATACTCCCGAAGGAGCTTACACGGACATACAAAAGTACACCCACGATTAGGTGAGTCGCTGGAGATCACCCTACGACTGTAGACCACGTTGAGACCACCGCGAACACTAAGCGTAACCCAAAAGGAGTTACCGAAGTGACCTGCTGTCAGGGCTATTTGATGTTGACCCTGGCAGGATTTCCGTTCAATCATTGAGAAATACACAAGTAATTCCTCTCATAAACGTTCTCGGAAGATTGCTAAGATCTGCGTAGGACTCTTAAGTTTACAACTGGCGTCCTTAATGTGGGACAACCAGTTGTGGAAATATTCAGTGTTCCTATGAGATCTTATGATGAATCTCGGGGCTCTAGACTCGATAAGTGCACATTTGGTTTCCTATGCGGAGGCATGGAGCAGAGGGCCTCCTTTTCAATATCAACCATCTCTAAGAGAAGGTTGATAGATTACACCGGTTCTCCGTGAGAATGAAACAAGCACCTTTTGAGAGATACTTAAGTGGCTAGAAGGTTTTAGTGCAGTGCGTCACTGGGTCCATGACGACTTTGTTCTTCAATACCGGTGTTGCCTCAGCAACAACCAGTAGTAGATGAATTGAACCCGGTGACTGCCCTAAGGTTGATCAAATGGAGGGCTATTTCTTTTCACCCTTTTCTTTACTTTTTTTTTAATTCTTCAACCCCTTCTTTCCCTTTCATTCATTACTCCTTTTATCATATCATACCTAAGGACTTCTAATTCTATCTATTGGTGTTGTCCATGGGTAGATCCCTCCGGCTCTGGCAGATCATAGGATGGTTTTCCCTAACCTTAGTCAACCTTATATCTCCTTGACTATCCTATTGTTGCCATTAGAACCAAATGATTGAAATTCTCCTCAAAGTGTTTGTGAATAAAAACTTTTGTTAACACTTTGAAGGTTTTTGATTTCATTAGAGAAAGACTCCCCCTTCACATGTGCTCGTGTAGTAATTCATAAATTTGCACATACGGGAGGAGTAAGCACTTTTGAATTGATCCATTCTTAATAAACTTGTACCCGAGGGACACGTTTACGTTGCTTAGTTAAAGGGATCCATTATCAGCTTTTAGGTGATAACTAGCCCTAATAAGTAACTTGAAGTTGTTAACATTCCTAAGTAAGGAAGTTAGACCCGTCAAAGTACTTATTTACTAAGAATTTCTCGAACCAGTACACTCTACTTGGACAAGTCCTCTTCGAGACACGCTTAGATCACTAGTTAGACTAGCTTGAAATTATTACCCGGCCAGGACAAGTCCTTTCGATTTACTAACTTTTGATGTTTCGTCAATTCGAGGGTTAGATCTGAGTCGAGCTCTCACGAGATACAACTTTTCCATCATATTTTAATCACTTTTCCTTTTTCTCCCCCTCAAAAATAGCATATCAAATGTTGTTTTTGAGAAACGTTTGATTAAAATATGCCTTTTGAGTTTTATGGGGAGAATCCAACGAGAACTTTTACTTTAGAACAAAGGTCTTTCAAGTACTCCCCCTCAAATAGTGAACAAACTTTTTGAGATTTTAAATACGAGAGGGAATACTTGTTCTTTTGAGCAGAATTGTGAAAATTTTGAAAATGTGAATTAATTCTACTCAAAAGTAAGAAGCTTTCGCTCCTTATATTAGGATTGAGGCACTGATGCGTACCTCAGGGTCCTTTCTTTACAAGTGCGGGTTGTACACTGTTATGTGTGCACAAGCCATAGTAATATGATATTAAAATGTGATAATGAAAAAATAATAGATAATGATGTACCAAAAGATGATCAATCAGAGTAACGGTTCATCAGGACGACGGTAAGTGAGGATGTTTGGAATAGGTGCCCTTCCTCCAACCAAGCTTTCCAATGTACGAATGTGATTTCTGAACTTCAAACGTTGGTCGATCCTATCCATGAACTTTAGAGCTTCTCGTACATCATTCCTTATCCAACCCCTTTTGTTTCCTTGATCATAACTCTTCAGTCTTTGTTCCAGCTGAATTCTGACCAACTTGAGAGTCTGATCCCCGAACTTGTGAGTCTCATCATATCTCATGAATCTCTTAGCTCCTTCTTTGGCGAAGACAACCCCAAATGGTTTTCTGATGAACGTGCAGGGCTTCATACCTAAATGAATGTTCGTTTGTGGGGCGGTGAAGTTGAGAGAGGTTTGATAACTTTCAACTCCTAATTGTGCATCTTCAACCCTTGCCCGGATGATGCGTTTACGAGCAAAGATTAGAAGTGAGTTGATGAGGTCATACTGAAGGCTGTCGGGTAGATTTTGAACTTTGCCTTGAACCTTAAGTACATACATATCTTCGATGTCATTAGGATTCAATCGATGATAGTCAGCTTCACTGAATGAGTACTCTTTGTCATCACTTCGTCGGACCACAATTTTGTCGAGAAAGTTGTAACTAGATCTCTTTTCAGTTTCAGGAATATCTGTGATGCCAAGAATCCGGTGGTTTGTGTATGGCTTGCCTTTTGATTTGAACGTTAACTTCCATTTGTAAAACCATTTGCGCATTTCTGGCCAGTGAAGAATTCCCATAACTGCTTCAACATTATACTTAGAAACCGATGATGAGTGTAAACCCTTCATTTGGTCTTCAAGATTACCAAGAAGGTATGATGCAGCCTTGAACTTGGTGAGAGATGTAGCATAACAGTGTGCTGGATCGGTGTTGCCATGAATGAGATACTTGAGATCGTTGTTGAAGAAATACTCTTTCGGGATCTTTGGATTGTTGGGAGGACCAATGAGAGGTAAAGGTTGGGAGAAGTCTTGAAACATAAAGTCAGAATCAGTTCCAAGATAGATTCTATCCCATGAAGGCCTCTTTTCCCACGTGATGTTTTCTGACAAAGCACGTGCACATTCTTCATTGTTGTATTCAAATTCAAGTTCAGATGTGGTGCATGTCTTGTATACTGTGAACCCTGCTTTTCGAATCTCCACTAAATCAGAAAGTAGAAGTTTCTGGGTTTTCATAATCTTCTTGATTCGTTTGGTGAAACCTATTATAGATCCTTCTATTGGTACTTCTGATTCAGGAACATCAGGGTGAGCATCAACCATTTCATCGAACCAATTGTAAGTTGGAGCAGAGGTGTCAATCCACTCAGGAGGTGGTATGACAGGAGCTTCTGTAGGTGGTTCTGTGACGTCGGCAGGTAGCTCCTGTGGAATTTCATATCCTGGATTTGGAGCATCCAATTCCTCAGCTTCTTCCATTTGAACATCAGCTACTGAATGTATCGGGACTTCATCAGTAGCATGAGTACTTGTTCCTGCTCTTTGAGGTCTAGTGGTGGAGCCATGCATTCTTTTGCGTTTGCCTTGTTGTTGTTGTTGATCATCTGGATCGTCATGGCGTCTCTTTGTAGACTTAGTCTTCTTGCAAGCCTCTCCTTTCTTTTCAGCCCTTTTGATTGACTTAAGCAGTGCTTTTCGAAGGTCTTCCTCATCTGGATCATCCATAATTTCTTCCAACAGCTTTCCCTTAAGATCACTAGCAGAAGGTGTAGAAGGTAGAGTCTGAACGGTTATCGGAGTTGTTTGAAACTTTTGTGTTACGACCCTTTCCAGATTATCTTTGACGTATTGTTCCACGGTTGCTGGGAGTTGTTCACGAACAAATTTTTGAACTTCTCCTGGTAATCTATTCTTAACTCTGTCTGCCAATGCTGCATCAATGTTGTAGACTTTGAATTTTCTGCCCTTGTAACTTCTTCATTTGTTGTTGTAATGATCTTAGCAGACTTGGATGAGCAGTTTCTTGTGGTTCTTGGGTTATCTGAGGTGGAAGTGGTTGAGTCATTGAAGGTTGATCCTGAGATGAGGTTACTTGAGGTTGTTGAAGTGGAGCAGTAAATGGAACAATCTCATGACTTCCGGTGATGTCGATGGTTGTGTCATCCGTTTCTTGTTCTTTAGTCTGATCATCATTATCATTCCCAGTTTCATTATCACTTACTTCATTATCAGATTCTTCATCATATTTCTTTTCTTCATCACTTATTACTCTTATTCTTTCATCACTACTTTCTGTTTCTCCTTCAGATTCTTCATCGACCGCTTCAGTATCTTCCCTATCTTTGTCACTGTTCTGTTCTTCTCCGTCAGTAGACTGTTTTTCTTAACTGGAGGATACTTCACTCTTATCGGAGTTGCCTGAATCATCTGAATTCACCTTTTCTAAATCAGTATCAGTATCTGAGAGTGTTTGAGAACCAGTTTCCTCAGACTTATCTTCTTCTGCTTCCTCAGAATGACTGAGCTTCTTTTTCGACTATTCTGGTGCCAGACCCTTCACCTTTCTTTCTTAGCTTGGTTATCCTTTCCTCTTCTGTGTGTTTACTTTCTTGTAGGACAAATTGCATTTGTTCCTCTTCTTCAGATTCGGACAAAGGTGGAGTTCCAGCTTCTTCCTCCTGAGGTTGTTTGCCCTTGCCTCTTGTATCTTTTGCCCTTTTAACAGTTGTTTCTTCTGTATCCTCTTCAATCGGTTCATCACGAATGGTAAGCTTCCTTGTAGGTTGACGAGTAACTTTCTTTGATCTAAACTTGGGAGCCTTGAAAGTCTTTTCAGTACCCTTAGAAACTGCTTTGGATTTCATGGAACTTAACCCGACTGAATCATTCTTTTGAGCATTATCATAGACTTTATAAGCATTAGTGTTACGAACAGCATCTGACAAAAGAATGTCAGGAATTCTCATGCCTTGTTTTGTGGTACTTGTTTTGTGGATTTTGGCTGAAGTGTACATAAGATCCATAGCCGGTGTGTGTTCCTTATCTTCCCTTCTTGAATCAATCTCTGAATACTTATGCATGAAGTATCCAATGAGAGACTTGGTGAACCGGAAAAAAGGAATTTTCCTCGTTGGTGAATTTTTGAACTGTCGGGCTTGATTAGTCATATCTTCCCATATGATCTGAGCAAAGTCAATAGGAGCCATTTTGACAACTCCCCAATAAAATTACATCAGCTCCAATGATGGGTGTTCGTGTCCGGTTTCTCTGCTGGTTACACAGTTGGTGAGGATGGAATAAAGAGTGAGCCATGGTTGTGGTATATACTTTCTGTCGATTGATGATAGGACGGTGAGTTTGGTCTTGGATTCATCATACCCAAGTTCCCGTAGTAATCTGATAATCTCTGACAACGAGGGACGTGGAGTGAACTTCTTGAAGTTTCTGGACCCTTCAGCTAGTAAACCAAGAACCGAGCATAGAGTTCCGACATTAAACTGAATGTCTCTGTGATCAAGACGAATCCCCATTGTTTTGCCATCCTTGCTTACATCAATAGATTTCCAGAATTGTGTCAAGTAAACCTCAGGAACGGAGCATGAACAGGTGAGCAGTTGTCATATGTAATGATGTTGTAGAATTTCCACAATGATTTGACACGTTGGATGACATGGAAGTTTCCCTAGATCAACTTTCAGATTTGACTTTCCGATGTTCCTTTCATCTCCTTGAATTAGCTCGTGCCTAGGAGTGGTTCCTTGAGACATTATGGTACCTGAAACGCATCAATACAGCCAACGAACACAATATAGTGATGTTTATTGTTAGTGATTATTCCAGTTACCAAGTTGTCATCTTTGATGATATTAGTGTGGCCAAAGAATAATAAGACTAATAAGCATACACAACTAACAAGCAACAAACCAAAGTAGACCACATATAACACATTATGCACATTTAAGTATAAGACAAGCGAACACAAGTCATACAAGACCAATCACTCAACATCATTCACGACAGATTCATATAAACTCGATAACTTATATTAAATCCATACTTGATAGAATTTAAAAAATTTGGGCAGAGTTTCTTTTCATAAAAGTTACAAAAGAAGAACCCATACTCGATGGTTCTTAATGTCCACTCCTTACTCGGAGACTAGTCACCAAAAATGTATGTTCAATAAAATTACAGAGACCAAACTCAATGCAAATTATCCATACTCGATAATCATATACATCAGCATACTCGATAACATTAGATGCACATTCATACTCGATAAGACATTAGCATACTCGATAAAGCATACTCGATAACAGTATCCATACTCGATAATGATAGGTCATACTCGATAATGGCAAAAGAACAGTCATACTCGACATTATGGGAGCTTACTCGATAAGGAGTCAAGGTTGACTTACTCGAAGGATAGACACAATATTTGTCGAGTATGAATTTAAAATTTCATACTCGATGTAAGATTGTCTTTATGCTTCGAATAAGTGAAGCTTGAGTACTTACTCGATAAAGAACCTTCATACTCGATAAGTTCATGAGATACTCGATAAGATCATGAAATACTCAATATGTTCATCATGAAACTCGATAATCCTCACATAGGGCCAAAAATTTCAGTGAGATTTGGGTTATGGGTCTGCTTTCATTTGATTTCAATTGGCATAATTAAATGTAATCCAACTTTAAAGCACAAATAAGCCAAGTAACACAATCACTAAAGCGAAAACACTTAAGCATATAATACCGAAATCAAGCAAATCTTAATTAGGATATTCGAAGACAATGGGAGCATGTAACAATAGCATAAGTAAGCAGTTAAAAACACTCAAAGCACATAAATGAATACCCAGGTAGCACCATACACCCTAACGAGCCCTAAAACTAAATTTTGACCAATTTACACAAAACTGATGGATTAGTGGCCGAATTAAAGGTGAAAACAATCATCTTTAGACCTACCAACATGGCTTATGAACTCTAATTGTCCTAAAACATCACCCATGTGATACACCCAAATCGAAGTCATGAACCCTAATAAGCGAATTAAACCAAACAAGCCACAGAGGAGATCCAAGAGTTAAGACACACGATTATGAACAATTAATACACACGAAACACACTTACAATCGTGAAATCTTAAAAATCAGACAATCTTGGCGCGTGAGAAAAAAAATGGCAGCGCTTGGGAGGTGTTTTGATTTTTATAAAAATAGAAATGTTTTTTGTCTTGTATATATAGGTGAAAAATAATAGAGTTGGCAGTTTTGGTCCTTGTACTTGATTAGAAACCAAACTTTAGACACTTTTGGCAATTACAGTCCCTTTGGTTCTAAATTCATGATATATCGAGTCCAAGTAGTAGATTCTAAGAGTATTAGTGACGAAACTCCCCCTCGAACCAATACCATAAATTGATGACGGTTTAACAAAAGTTTTTGGCTCGAGAGTTAATTGGAAAAGATGATAATTATTGATGAAGAAAATAATGAAAGATAAAATTCACAAGAATACGACAAGTTTCTCCCCCTCAAGATATGTTTACGAGAAAATTATGAAAATGTTTTGGACAACATATCTTGAAGTAGTGAATTTTTAAACTAGAAAAGGAAAATAATGAAAAGAAAAATCTTTTTGAGTTTTTCTGATTTTATATTTTTGTATTTTGTTTTTGAATAATTATTTACAAAATTTTTTGGTGTCTGACTCGCTTAATTGTTTTTAAGAAAGGATTGTAAATCATCTGGAGTCAAACACCTCATACCAATCCGGTGAACTAGTTCAGCAAACCGTGATGGAGCTAATGGTTTTGTGAACAAGTCTGCCAGCTGGTATTCAGTACCCAAAAAGTATAATTCAATTGTACCCTTTTCAACATGCTCCTTGATAAAGTGGTAACGGAGATCGGTGTGCTTAGATTTACAATGAAGAACAGTGTTGCAGGAGATTGCTATCGCGCTTTTGGAATCACAGTACATCGGGATTTTGTTGAATAAATAGCCGTAGTCCATTAGTTGTGTTCGCATCCAAATGACTTGAGCACAGCAAGCAGACATGGCTACATATTCGGCCTCCGTAGATGATAATGAGGTGCAATCCTGCTTCTTCGATTGCCAAGACACAAGTTTGTCTCCAAGAAACTGCAGGCCAACAGAAGTACTTTTGCGTGTGTCTACACACCCTGCATGATCAGCATCTGAAAAGGCTATTAGTTCAAAACCAGAATCCTTCAGATACCAGAGTCCCATGTTAATGGTTCCCTTTATGTATCGAAGGATTCGTTTAGCCTCATTGAGGTGACGTTCAGTAGGACTAGACTGATAACGAGAGCACATAAATACAGCAAAGACAATATCTGGTCTGCTAGTGGTTAGATACATGAGTGACCCTATAATACTTAGGTATTTTTTGGGGTCAACAGGTTTACCATGTAAATCCGCGTCTAGCTTAGTTGTGTTGGCCATTGGTGTATTGTAGGTATCACAACTTGTCATGCCATGTTTCTTAATTATCTCTAGAGCATATTTAGATTGACTAAGGAAAATCCCACGGGGTGATTGATGAACTTATAGTCCTAAAAAGAACGTAAGTTCACCCATCATAGACATTTCAAAATTTTGTTTCATTAATTTTGCAAAAGCGTTTGAATACTTTTTATGTATAGAAGCAAAAATAATGTCATCAACGTATATTTGCACAATTAAAACGTCTTCCCCGTGTTTTTGGATAAACAAAGTTGGATCTATCAAGCCTTTGGTAAAATCATTAGCAAGCAAGAAAGCAGTAAGTTTATCGTACTATGCCTTTGGGGCTTGTTTGAGACCATAGAGAGCCTTCTTAAGTCTGTAGACATGATTAGGATGCTCTGGGTCGACGAATCCTTCCGGCTGACTAACATAGACTTCTTCACGTAATTCGCCGTTCAGAAATGCTGTCTTCACATCCATTTGATAAACGACCATATTTTTGTGAGCATCATATACAAGAAAGATGCGAACAGCTTCTAGTCTAGCCACAGGTGCAAAAGATTCCTCAAAATCAATTCCTTCTTCCTGAGAATATCCTTTAGCAACCAATCAGGATTTGTTACGAATAACTGTGCCATTTGCGTCCAATTTTTTTTTCCAAATCCATTTCAGCCAATTACGTACACTCCATCTGGTCGTTCAACTAATTCCCACACTTCAAGGCGTTTGAATTGGTCGTATTCCTCTTGCATTGATTCAATCCAGTTGTCATAAGTGAGTGCTTCCTTAATATTTTTGGGTTCTTCTTGACACACTGTGAGTGCATAAATNCATATACAAGAAAGATGCGAACATCTTCTAGTCTAGCCACAGGTGCAAAAGATTCCTCAAAATCAATTCCTTCTTCCTGAGAATATCCTTTAGCAACCAATCAGGATTTGTTACGAATAACTGTGCCATTTGCGTCCAATTTTTTTTTCCAAATCCATTTCAGCCAATTACGTACACTCCATCTGGTCGTTCAACTAATTCCCACACTTCAAGGCGTTTGAATTGGTCGTATTCCTCTTGCATTGATTCAATCCAGTTGTCATAAGTGAGTGCTTCCTTAATATTTTTGGGTTCTTCTTGACACACTGTGAGTGCATAAATGCAATGTTCAGCGTCAAAGTGAAGTCGGTGTCTTGTCATAACTGGAGCTAAGGGATGTCCAATGATGTTGATTAATGGATGATCTTTAGTCCACTGATGTGTTGAAGGATGAGGGTTATGAAACTGCTGCATATTGACTGATTCCAAATTGCGTGTTGATGACTCTGCAATGTCTTCAAGGTTTGGAGTCGGAGCAAACGGATTGAAAAGCGCATGTGGATCAAAATTTGCAGGTTCGGGTACTTGCTGTTGGTTCAGATCTTCAGCTGCATTGTCTGTACTGGAATCTGTTTATTCAGCAAACGGGTTGACGAACTCATTACAAGGTGCACTGGTTTCTACGGTAGTAGTTGTAGGAGCAGTTGTATCAGGTATTGGNGCAAACGGATTGAAAAGCGCATGTGGATCAAAATTTGCAGGTTCGGGTACTTGCTGTTGGTTCAGATCTTCAGCTGCATTGTCTGTACTGGAATCTGTTTATTCAGCAAACGGGTTGACGAACTCATTACAAGGTGCACTGGTTTCTACGGTAGTAGTTGTAGGAGCAGTTGTATCAGGTATTGGAATATGATCAGGTTGAGCAGCGGAACTAGTGGATAAAGCTGGTGCACTTTGTTCAAAAGTGTCATCAAACAGTGGTGCGAACAAGGTTTCCAATTCTTTGCGGGTTGGTGACAGTGGTGCAGTTGAAGACTCTGGGAAGTTAAGACGGTTGGTTGCGGGTCCTAAGCTGTTGTGCTCATAAGCCAATGTGGAAAGTTCATCGAAATTAGCGTGAATTTTCTCTTGAATTTCTCTTGTACGACGATTGTAGATCCGAAAGCCTTTTGAATTTTCACAGTAGCCAATGAAGATACCTATGTCAGCTTTAGCTTTGAGCTTCCCAAAATCATCACGATCATTATGCGGATAGCAAAGAGCTCCGAACACATGAAAGTGTTGAACATTCGGTTTTCGTTTGTAAACAATCTCATAAGGAGTTTTGTTGTGGCNCCGAAAGCCTTTTGAATTTTCACAGTAGCCAATGAAGATACCTATGTCAGCTTTAGCTTTGAGCTTCCCAAAATCATCACGATCATTATGCGGATAGCAAAGAGCTCCGAACACATGAAAGTGTTGAACATTCGGTTTTCGTTTGTAAACAATCTCATAAGGAGTTTTGTTGTGGCATCTTGTTATCAACAGCGATTTTGAGTATAACATGCGGTTGAAACAGCTTCATCCCATAAGTAATCAGGTAATTGAGCATTAATGAGCATAGTTCTTGCAGCTTCTACTAACGTTCTGTTGCGTCTTTCGACAACCCCATTCTGTTCTGGACTTCTAGAAATAGACGTTTGATGTTCAATACCCACTTTCTCAAAATACTCACGAAGAGTTTGATTCTTAAATTCAGTTCCATTGTCCGTTCTGACTGTTCTGACTGTGTTTCGAAGTTGAACCTGAATTTTGGTGAGAAAGGTGATGATCATAGAAGGAGCTTGATCTTTGCTTCGAAGGAAGTAGACGCAAGTCCATTTTGAGTAGTCATCAACAATTACTAATATGTATCTTTTCCGTTAATTGTTTGAACACGCATGGGGCCACACAAATCCATATGAAGCAGATGAAGAACATGCGTAGAACTTGGTTCAGTTTTAGAGCTGAAGTGGGCACGTTTGCTCTTTCCTTGTTCACAAGCGGGACATAAGTGATCTTTTGAATATCTGAATCGAGGAAGGCCTTCAACTAGTTTGTGACGAGCAAGATCTATCATGGTTTTAAAGTTGAGATGAGACATACGCTTGTGCCATAACCATGATTTTGTCGAAGTTGCCTTTGAAAGAAGACATATAGGAGAAGAAGCGATCATGTCTGACAAAGAGATTGTATAAAGACTGTTTCCACGAGTGCCGGACATAAGATCATTTCCTTGTAAGTCGCGAACGAAGCAAGTTTTCTCTCTGAATGCTACTTCCAAATCCCCATCACAGAATTGACCGACTGAGAACAGATTGTGACCAAGGCCTTCGACATAATACACATGACTAATTTCGATGTTACCACTGACATAATCCCCATATCCCATAATTGCAGTGAAATGATCATTCCCGAATCTGACAGTGCCGATGAACTTTGAAACAAAGTTTCTTAACAGTTTGAGATTTCCTGTCATGTGTCGGGAGCATGCGCTATCAACAATCCAAAGAACAAGTTGAACCACCTGCATCACACGAAGGAGACAAAGATGGAACAGGTGTAAGGGTGGAACCCAAAGAAGTTGTGGGTTCCGTTAGGTTAGATAAACACACATTTATGATTTTAGGTATCCATTTAAAATTTTGTGTCCTTGCTAACCAACGTTGCCAACTCCAACTAGTTTGTGCATTCTTCTTAAGGAATTCGCTAGGTGGTGACATGTTCTTAGTAATATTGTTCGTAACTACAGGGGCGACTACATCATTGCTAGAAACTACATTTGGCTTTCTACCTAGCATAGATTTAGAAGCAATAGTGGGCCTAGATTTTCTGCCAGATGTACGTTTCTTATGACGAGATAAAAGAGAGTTTGCCACACATTTTGCATGATCACCAGATAACATACTTTTGCGACAAAACACACATGAAGCATTAACATGCAAGGCATTCAAAGGTTCAGCATTCGTTACACAAAGATTAGGATTACAATTTGCCAAATCAGTATCTAAATCTAGTGCAACATGAGTTTTATTCAAATTCCTAAGGTGGTCTTCTACTTCAGAGGCTTCTAGTTTTCCACTTCTATGCTTCCAGATCCTATTCTTCCTTTTGGTACTTTTACGCTTTGATCTGCTAACGCTAGGAGTGGTGACTATTCTTGTGGAAGTTGAAGCATTTTCATTAGAAATTTGAGAGTGTGTTTCCTTAGTGGTTGTGTCGATGTTGTACATGCCTGGTGCGATCACATTATTGCTAGCAAACTTTCCTTTTTCAAGTAACATAATTTTCTCTTTTAATTCAATAATGATGTGCTTCTTTTCTTGAATGTTAGATTCTAGCTCACGATTGCAAAAATAGATGTCATTGTTTATAACTTTTAATTCCTCTAGTTCCTTTTGATATTTTGAGATTTGACTTTGTAACTCTACAGCTCCATCCTTAAAGGAATTTGAAATTTTTTGACTTTGAAATTGCAATTCGAAAGAAAGACTTTGATTTTGACACCATTCAAGCTTCTTTTTAAGATGAGAGATCTCTTTTGAAAGTTTATTTTGCACATCATCATTGTGTTTCACAAGTTTCTCATTTTCTCTTTTTAAAGTCTCAACATGATTATGCAACAATTTAATATCATCAATGTGATCATCAACAAGCATAGCAGTACCAGACTCATACAAGGAATTCATAATCATAGATAACATATCAGCATTAAGGACATATTCTAAGAGTCGATCAGCTTCTTTTTGCAAACCTTTGTTTTTTCTTTTTTGTTTTGAAATAGTTTGTTCGGTTGCGTTGAAAACTTCCATCATTGATTTTACCTCTGTCTGAAGTTCCTTTTCCCAGTGTGTAGCACAAAGACGCAAATGTTGAACATGTGGCAACAATTGTTTTTGAAAGACTTCTCTTTTTTCTTTTTCATAAACATTTTGAAAAGTTGCTACAGTTATTTCTGAGTTTCTTTCAATCACTTGTTCTAAAAACGTTATGTCTTCCATAAATGTATCAAAATACCGCATGACACTACAACGTTTTGGTAATGGTTTAAGTTGACTGGAGTCAGGTAAAGGACCATTTATTTGTGCAACTGGTTTTACAGGACCAACATCAGAAGATGACTCATTTACTTTTATTAAAGACCAATGTTGTTCAGTTTTCTCTTTCTGAGGCAAAAAAGATTCATTTAAATGAGGAAATTTTGAGTAATCAAAAGGTGTATGATAAAAAACATTGCTCATTTTAGATCGACTCGCATCCTCTATTTCCTCTTCTTTGTCATGATTATATACAACAACACGCACAATAGATTCATCAAATAAATGTTCTGCACTATACAGTTTTGGAATTTCCTTGAGTGCTATTTTTAAAAAACTAGGTGTATCGTAACCAAGAGCATAACCACACCCGGGAGGTCTTTGTTGCAAAGTGAACCTTTGAATTGTGGTGATGGATTCACCCGTTTTATAAACAACATTTTGAAACTCTTTGATTTTCTTTTCCAATTCAACAACTTCTTCTACGTAAGAATCAATCCGTTTCCTTGACTTTTTTTTATATTCCCGAAACTCAGCTTGACAAAGGGACAACTCAGATTTAGATTTAGAAAGTTCATCGTTGAGTTGACTCATTTGTTGTTTATGATTAAACCTTTCTTGTTCCATTTGTGAGATTAAAGCATTTTTGGAAACGGTTAATTCACGTAGTTGATGTTGCAACTCTTGTTCTTGAACATAAGATTTTTTGGAAAGCAATTTCAAAACTTTTTTCCCGATTATCTCGTGTTTCAAAATTTGTTATTTGAATTTTACAGCACTCAAGGTCTTTCGTTAATGATGCAGTTTTGGCTTTTAGTTTGGTATTTATAGCATTGCATTTTTGGGCATGAATTTGGGTGGTCATAAGCATAGTTCTGAGGTCCGAATCTGGATCATTTGAAGGTTCATGTTGTTCAAATTGATCATTATAACCATCATCAAGTGGATCATCAAATACAACAGTTTGGTTCACTTGAACGTGATCATCAAATGTAACCACATGGTCAATTTGATCATCATCGTCAAATGTAACAAAAGTGCTTATTTGGTTATCCTCTTGACTAGATAATAATGAATTGATTTGAACAGCTTGTTCCTCATCTGATGTAGATGCAGAAGGGGAGGCAATATCATGTATTAAGCAAGATGTACCTCAGACAAACCATCAGTGTCATACACTAGGCCTGAATCACTCAGATGTAGTTCCTGCATATTGGCCATAAGCATAACTGCAGCATTTGCTTCCAGATCTTCCATGTCATCATCAGATTGAGCATTGGCCATGAAGTTGTTGTCTTTAGCATTGACGTTTCCACGTGCTTCATCCTTTAGAGCGAGAAGTAATCCCTCCTTGTGATACTTACTGCCTTGAGTTCTCGGTGAAGGACATGCAGTTGCTAAATGACCGATCCCATTGCAGTTGTAGCAACGAATGACAGTGTTACCAGAATCTGTATTACCCGTTTCAACAATCTCAACCCTTTTCTGAGGAGCAGCAACATTATTCCGAAAGTTACCTTTTGCGTTAAACCGCTGACCATTTCCAGAATTACCCATATTACCACGAAAACCAGATCTACCAATGTTACGATTCTGAACTTCAACTCAGCCATCATTAACAACAGCTTGATTTCTTGTGTTAGATGAAGAACGAAGACGGTTGTTCGACTTGTTGGAGAATTTGCTGAATGCTTTAGCGATGAGTGCAATTCCTTGATTCAAGTTGTTAAATTCCTCTTCATCTTCATTATTGTTAGCATTGGAGTAGAACATGGAGTCATTATTGTCATACGAATCACTTGAACTGATGTTGCTTTGTTGAGTAGAATCATATGTGAGTAGTGGTAGTGAAGGATTTGGTTGAGGGTAGTTGAAGTAATTTTGTTCCTGAACATAAGCATGATTTGAAGATGGTTGTGGAGTAAAGTGAGATTGAGCAACCAGTGCTAGTGAGTTAGGATTTGGAGGAGGTGACAGCGTTGTACGAAGAGCTCTATCCTTGTTCACTTCACTCTCATGGTGCTTCAGATAATCAAATAACTATCCATATGGTGCATCATGAAGATTCTTAGCCTGCCTGACAAACGTGACATATTTCTTCCATTCATGACCAAGACAACTTAGAAACTTAGTATTGATAGCAATCCTAGGGAGTATGATGTTGTGACGATCCAAATCATTGATGATGTTGGTGAAACGATGATAGTAAGACTCAAGTGATTCTCCTAACTCAATCATGAAATCTTCATATTCCATATAAAGCTTTGATTGCATGTCCTCTTGATTTAACTCAGTACCTTCCATCAAGAGATGAACATGTTCCCACATATCCTTAGCAGTTTTCTGAGCATCAACACTTCTAAAGATCGGATTAGGAATTCCTTGAATAATGTAGATCATTGCAAGTTCATTTGCTTCCCGATGAAGTTGTTGCTCTGCGGTGAGTGAAGATTCAGGAAGTGGGGTGACAGTGTCAGGTCTTGGAGGATTGGCATTAGGATCACCTGGAGTCGTTGTAGTAGGCCATTGGAATGGACCTTCATGAATCACCTTCTTCATATACTTCCCATGTGGTTTCTTGAGTTCAATGAAGCGTAAGAAACGACTAGCCCATTAAACATAGTTGCCAGGTGTAAGCATTGGTGGAATGTCAAGAGACCCTGCCTCATGTCGAGATTGTTGACTTGTGATTGCTTCGCACATTTGATCAAACCAATGAGTTTGCTTAGGTTGTGGAAGATTGGTTTGCATTTGTTGATGCAAGTACGGTGGTTGCTGTGGAAATTGTTGTTGATGCATTAAGAGTTGATGTTGTTCGTGTATGTAATATGGTTGATGATGCGGTTGCTGAGTCATTTGTTGATACGGTTGTTGTTGACGATTTTGTTGTAGCTGCTGCTGATGATGAAGGTAATTATAGAACGGTGGTTGAGACATGATTAATGATTATGTTAAATGGATCTTTAAGGATAAAGAAAGGTTGTTGTTGTAGATTAGATGTGTTGGTGAAAGTTGACGGTTAATAGATTCGGAGGTCTTAACNTAATTCTGTTAAATGGATCTTTAAGGATAAAGAAAGGTTGTTGTTGTAGATTAGATGTGTTGGTGAAAGTTGACGGTTAATAGATACGGAGGTCTTAACTCGATAGGTAGCTTTTCTGGATCCTTACTCGATAACTACAAGTCCAAGTGCTTAGTCGATAAGTATTATGCTAGTTCTTACTCGATAAGATTAGTTAATCAGATTCCCTTATTCGATAAAAGTGAGGCTTACTCGATAAGGATGTAGATACTCGATAACCTAAATTAAAACTTGTATAGTTTCGACTTAGAAGTAATCTATAAAACCCTTACTCGATAAACGATAAGGTTGAACCACGGCTTACTCGCCAAAACAAGTAGTTACTCGATAAAGCTAATAGCCTTACTCGATAATGGACTACCTTACTCGAAAGAAGCTGCAACTTACTCGATGAGACCTAGACCTTACTCGATAAACACGTGACTTACTCGATGGAACAGTAGCTTAAATCAAGATTTTAACCCCAAAACGTTGTTTTTTCTACCAAATCTAACCTAAAACAACCTATATTATCCCTTGGCGATTGATACCACTTGTTAGGTCACCATTTTGTAACTTAAGAACACATAATCTTTAGAGAGAGAAAGAGAGTAGAGAGAGAAAGTGGAAGGAACTCTTGTAATTGAAATGAAATGAACTTTGTTATTCCTAAGAGAACCAACACCCTCCTTGGAGGGTTTACATCACTATTTATAGTGTCTAGGGGATTACATAAGTTTCCACTATTATCAATATTGCCCCTTAGACTTTAACAAAACATATAAACATGATAAAACTTAACTAAACAATATTCTAAAGCAACCTATTACAAAACTTAATGACCGAGACTTGATATTAATAAAACGTGTTCCTAACAATATCATTAGGGTTATAATGAACAAATATCCAATAGATCATAAATGAGGATATCAATAGCAGGGAATCATAGTAGAGGTAAGAAGGGTCATGTCAAGATAGTGAATCAAAGTCAAGGAGTCATATCAAGATTCATAACGGAGTTCAAGTCAAGGTTTAAATCAAGTAATTATAACATAGGGTTCATGACAAGGATCGGATCAAGTGGGTCATGTCAAATTTCAAGCATAGCAAGGGTTCATATGTCACGGGTTCAAAATCAAGCTCAAATCAAGTCATATCAAAGGTTCATTAATTAAGCTAAACACAGCAGGGTTCAATATAATATATATAACAGTTCAATATTGGAAAGCCATCAAAAGAAGGCTCAGAGCAAACATAGCATAGTCAAACATGCAGTCAAAGATAGGAAAAGAAGAATCATGAGAAACCTTTACTGAAAAGGTGAATATCTGTACCTTAACGCGTATGAAAGGAAAGCAAATGAATGAACAAACATAAGGAAACAACGTCACGCCTCTTCAAATGATCTACACGAAATAGGGATCACTTAATACTTATATGTTTATTTCATAAGTTATAAATGGTCTTTAATGATTTATACTTATAGTTATATTCATAACTCATTTTAGGCTTATTTTACAACTCTGGGTCAGTTTCTTATGAATTTTAAGACACATCAAATGAACTCCAGAGACTCTCCCAATTTTTGTGAGGTTCTCACATAAGTTAAGTAGTTACTCAAATTTTTTCAGATTTTATTAGTAAGTGTAAGTATCCTTTAAAAATTCACATTTCCGGGTCTACCCAATAAAATAACTGCACAAACACCCAGAAAGTTTGTGTTTGTTTAGCCCATTTATACTCTTCAGAAAAATCTACAAAAACTCCACTAACTCACATATTTCCTATATTTAACCCCTGAAAAAGGAGAGCTCTTAACTCCTTATGGTTTGAAAATGAAAAATCAAATACTGCTACTGATTTTCAGACCTGATTTACTCAGCTTTGACACTTAATCTTATAAAAATCAAAAAGCTTAGCTCCCGACCTTCAATCATCATGAAATTTATATTTCTAGAAATTAGACAAGTAGTGCTCATGTTTAGACTCGAAATTCACTTAAAAACACGTTGACATCATCATCTTATACACCCAACAATCCGACCAATTTTCTGGACAACAACTGTTAAAACAGAAACATCACAACCCTAGCTCTTTAAACCCTAATCGATCCATAATCAATTTCTAGGGTTTCTAATATTTAATAGGGCAAATTACCTGAAAATGTATGCAACTTGCCACTTTTTCTCATTGTATGTAGCTTTCTTTTTTTTTTCCCCAATGTGTCACTAAACTTGCTAAATTCATCCATTGTGTGTAGCGGTGACTTGATTCACCTGCTGGAGCAGGTTAACCTAACGGTCGTTAGGTTTATCATTGCACCATTAGTCCTTTAGACTAATGATCGTTTATCATGACTACATACAATGACAAAAAGTAACAAGTTAGATGACTTTTATAATTTTTAAAATTTATGTACGTTTTTTACAAGTTTTTGCACACATTTTTATACACACATTTTTATACACGTTTTTATGCATGTTTTAATACGGATTTTCATACACACATTTTTATTCACGTTTTTATACACACGTTCTTTATACACACATTTTTATGCACGGTTCTACACACGTTTTTATACGTTTTCGCCAGTTTTTTTGCGTTTTCGTCCGGTTTTTCGCGTTTTCGTCCGGTTTTTCACGTTTTCGTCCGGCTTTTCACATTTTCATCCAATTTTTTTACGTTTTCGTCTATTTTTTACGTTTTCGTCAGTTTTTTCACGCTTTCGTCTGTTTTTTCACGTTTTTGTCCCTTTTTTTTGCGTTTTCGTCCCGTTTTCGTGTTTTCGTCCATTTTTTCGCGTTTTCGTCCGGCTTTTTACGTTTTCGTCCGATTTTTCAATTTTTCGTCCGTTTTTTCACGTTTTCGTCCATTTTTTACGTCTTCGCCAAATTTTTTATGTTTTCGTCTGTATTTTTATGTTTTCGTCCCTTATTTCACACTTTCTGACAAAAAAGTAAAAAACTGACAAAAACGTAAAAAATATAGACGAAAACGTGAAAAATCTGACGAAAACATGAAAAACCGACGAAACGTAAAAAAACGGACAAAAACGTGAAAAACAAACGAAAACGTGGAAAATCTGACGAAAACGTAAAAAAACGGACGAAAACGTAAAAAAACTGACAAAAGCGTAAAAAAATGACGAAAACGTGAAAAATCTAACGAAAACATAAAAAAGCGGACGAAAACATAAAAAAACCGACGAAAACGTAAAAAAACTGACAAAAGGTAAAAAAAATCCGACGAAAACATAAAAAAACTAACAAAACGTAAAAAAACTGACAAAAACATAAAAACCCGGACGAAAACGTGAAAACCCGGACGAAAACGTAAAAAATCGGACGAAAACGCGAAAAAACGGACGAAAACGCGAAAAAACGGACAAAAACACGAAAAACCGGACGAAAACGTAAAAAAACTGACGAAGACGTAAAAAAACCGACGAAAACGTAAAAAAACCGACGAAACGTAAAAAAAAGACAAAAACGTAAAAATGTGTGTATAAAAAACGTGTGTATAAAAACGTATATAAAAATGTCTGTATAAAGACGTGTGTATAAAAACGTGTGTAAATGTGTGTTTATAAAAACGTGTGTAAAACCGTGCATAAAAATGTGTGTATAAAAAACGTGTGTATAAAAACGTGCATAAAAACGTGTATACAAATGTATGTATGAAAATCCGTATAAAACATGCATAAAAACGTGTATAAAAATGTGTGTATAAAAGCGTGTATAAAAATGTGTGCAAAAACATGTAAAAAACGTACATAAATTTTAAAAATAATAAAAGTCATCTAACTTGTTACTTTTTGTCATTGTATGTAGCCATGATAAACGATCGTTACTCTAAAGGACTAACGGTGCAATGATAAACCTAACGACCGTTAGGTTAACCTGCTCCAGCAGGTGAATCAAGTCACCGCTACACACAATGGACGAATTTAGCAAGTTTAGTGACACATTGGGAAAAAAAAGAGAAAGCTACATACAATGGGAAAAAGTGGCAAGTTGCATACATTTTCAGGTAATTTGCCCTATTTAATAAAAGTTTCATTACTGATTTTATGACCATGTTTTAGGGCTCATATAGTAACCAATTAGTATAGCCAAAATAGAAACATATGACAACATACAAATCTATGATTCTATGATTTTATGTGGCAACGATTCTTATGATTTTATGTATATAAGTTTGTGTTTATAACATTATATCATTCCATTCGATTAATATCTTTTGTTATCCAAACAATATTAGACATGAAAGAAACGCAGAAATCAAAAGAAAAGAACAAGAAGGATACCTAGTGATCGACTGAAACAAGGAACGAGTGAAAAGGAAGATCAAAACCCCGAAATCACAAACTCTTGAGTCTCTAACGTATGCACCAACTCCCAAAAAATGGAAGTACTACTCAAACTCGTTCTTGGAACCCTTCTAGTGATCGAACAGGAAGTGAAAAGAAGACCAAGGAATAAGCCGCTATTTTTCTTGAATGAAATATTAGATTTAGGGTTTATTTGTGAAGCGTGTATGTGTTTGTGTGTACAAAAGGAACACCGGTCCTCCCTTATTATTGTTGTGGTTCGAGTGGGCTGAAAGGCCTAAGGGAATTATGGGCTTAAGCTTTCTTGGGTCATGGGTTGGTTTAAGTTAGGTTAAGATTGTGTAGTAAAATGAAACGGACCAAAATAAATGTCCACGTAGCGAAATTTGTCCCCTCGTATTTTATTTATGTCACATAATTATTTTGGAGTTCAAAAATATTCAAAGATTTCTAACATGACGTTTCGTTAACATTTTAGGGATTTATAGTTAATTCGTTAAAATATATTCGCGTTTATAATTACTTGTATCGTTTCTTAGAAAAATTTTAAATTATACGTAAAATTAAGATTACGGAATTTAGGGTTTTACAACTCTTCCCCTCTAAAAAGAAAATTTCGTCCGCGAAATTGAAGATATACAAATCAGATGAGAACGTATCAAATTATGCAAAACACGAAAACTTGGTTTCTCATGATCTTATCTTGTCGATCTAGATGTTTTCCATTTCATACAAAAAGGAACGTATTAGGTGGTGCAAAGTCAAATGAATAATATGTCGCATGTAGAGAATGATAGGGATATTCCCTCGGAAGAGATACACGAAAAATGTTATGAACATGCGACAATTGAGGAGGTAGAGTTAGATGACCGGAAACCTCCCCTGAAACGTAGAAGAATCCCAAGCGGTCAAATAATCGCGGACTAACTCACAAAATGTTACTCTTTCAAAAACTCAAACAATCATGCTTCTAATAACAGTCCAAATTCGGTTTCTCATAGTTCCGATCCTTATTCAAACAAATCATAATATAACGGTCCCACAGACGTGAAACGTGTAAGTAGCCAAACATATGTGTACCCCTCCACATGACACACTGGCATACATACGAATAGAAACAATTCAGTCGATAACATCGGACGGTAGAAAACTCTACAACGAAACATGAGGTCATTATGGAAATACAGAGATCAACAAACATATCTCGAGGATCCAAACATATCAAATCTTACGGCGATAAGGCAGATCAAACATATAGGTCGAAAGAACCTAAAGTCTTACTATTCGCAGATAGTCGCCAACGGAAACAGAAATCTAAGGCTTTTCCAAGGCACTCCTCAGGATATCCTATGAACACAATAAGTGCACTTATATGACGTCAGTATTATCACGTTGATCAGGCGTCATAATACCAGCCTCACATAATATGCCCTCACGATGGTCATACTCTATCTCAAGTCGTAAATCAAAATCTATAAGCCACCTAGCAGTCCAACTAAATTCCTAGGGTTGGCCCTAGTCAAAGATCAATAACGGAACAATGTCAGCAAGACAAGTGGAACTTGCAATGATGCAACAAAATCAAGAAATATAACCAAGGGGAAAACGAAACTACTCGTAAGAGTAACGGAAATCATAGAATGCCTATCAGAAGTAAGGTACGTCGTCAAAAGAGCCAATCCATTTATAACATAAATTTCAAGGTTCCAATCTTGAGTAGTCGGTCCATGGTTGTCCATCTGTTCATAGGATGAAAAGAAAAACAATAAACTTGAGTCTGGTTCCTCAAGCCTTCGGTAGTTCTTTATGGAATTGTGGTATGGAATTGCGAATCTTCGTCATGATCACCGAGCATCCTGTCATCCGCAAGTCTGCTTCTGCTCTCAATTCATTTTAGTACAACTAAAATGAATAGAGAAGCAAAATTGCGGTCTTCGACAGGTATTCTATCACAGCTCCAGGTTTTAAGGTAACACTCTGCTGCCAACTCCAGGTCATGTGCTAATAGTTCGTCTAGTTGTCTTGATACCCGAACCAAAATCTCCACGTGCTGCATGAGGTATACTCTGTTGATGGTAACGTCAGTCGTGAGCATCTTCTATTGTAACAGATTTGAGTGATCGAGAGTCATCGAAACAAAAGTAGCACAAAGTAGATTGTTAAAGGTCACACATCGGATACGGCAGTCTATGGTAGCTTAAAGAATAGCCAGTCAATCCATAACCAAAAGACCTTAAGGTCAATTATATCAAGGGTAAACAGATTAGTAGAATGAATACGGTTGTCAAAACAAATGGATAGTTCATATCTCATAATCAAGCACAAAGTTCATCAAAAGTGTTGAGGTAGATAAAGGAACAGTTCAAAATGTTGGGATCTGGTTTAGCTCATTAGCACAAATGATAGGTAGAGTGTGTATCATCGGTCATACAAACATCGTATGGTTGTTAAAATTGAAATATACGGAATATCAATTGTTGGCATCATCATGCTCAGTTAACAATTTCATAAGGGGATAATATCAAGATCATAAACTCCCAAGGGGACTGATTAGCAGACAAGGTTCACCATTCAAAGGGAGGGAACAAAACTCCTGTATCCAAGGTTAATAAATATTAGAGTTCTCGTACAGAAAAATTGGATTATGTAAAGTCAAGTAGTATCTAACGACACATTGTGTCTAATATATGTACGAAATTCAGAGAATGTGTCAAACACATTATGGTTGAATAATCTTTGGAACGATCAGAAAGGTATTAAAATGTTTATCAAGCAAACCGGAGATGGAGATCAGAATCAGTAGTGAAACTCAAATGGTGTACTGTATCAATGTAGTGTCAGGAGTATTTCAACTTACTTGGAAATCAAACATGGGATGCAAGACTTCTAACTTCTGGGGTAAGCTCTTATAAGGCTTAAAGGCAAAGGCAAGAATCAGAGTAATGCGGGAGCAAGTGTCACGAACATAGATGTCCTAGTCTACCAATTCCTCACCGGTCAAAACTTATGCTTCTACGGGGAGATCTTAAGGCAAATATCAAAGGTTATCTTATGAGCGCCTACAGTGGAAACTTTGTGGTCCAAACTTCACAGGTCAAGGTTTAATGCACTACAAGACGCAGCCTGGGCTCTGATACCATAATTGTAACACCCCAACCCGATAAGGGTAGAAGCACTACATTATGATGTCATATCAAAGCGTATACAGACATACAACATAAGTAATACAAAAGAATTTCAAAGGTTACAAAGGAATAATTTGAAATACAAGGTTACAAAAGAAAGGAATAACCAATACTAATACTAGTAAAATAGAACTCTTCTAGTCATCTCTAATCCAAAAGCTATCAAGGTGCAGTCTTCTAAGTCCAAAGTATTCTCCACTCATTACCCAGCTTCCTACTAAAACCTGCCGCAGGAAAAGAAATGCGGCTGAGCTACGAAAGCTCAGTGAACAGATATAAACCAACGAAAACTAATAACAGAAAGGAAAAACAAAGGTGGAAACGACATAAGTCCAGACGAACCTGCTGAGAAAGAAATCAAGAATATGGAAACCAAAACGAGAACAGAATATGTTGCAATGGCTAAGTGTAACAAGATATAATATGGAAGTAATGTAAAAATAAGAGTAAAGGTAAATGTAAGGGTAAAGGTAAAGGTAAAAGGTAAAGGTCTACATAAAGGTCTATTCAGTATCTCAATCCCGTGCCCAGAAACAGAACATGTCATAACATAAATGGTCTCATATGAAATCCAGAGGGGAGACCTCAGAATATCAAATGTAAATCAGAGGGGTTACCTCAATGGGTTGTGAAGGACGTGTATTGCACACACAGCCACATTCACCAGATAACAGATAACTATAACATATAACAGATAACATATCTAGGATGCATCCATACGCCCCCACAGAAATCAGTTGGCCATAATAAATAAATAAGCGCGCATACATATAACAGAAAGGGGACGGTGTGGAAAATCACTCGACCACACAGGAGTCATAACATCGGTGCATCAATGCTATGGACATGGAACCCCCATGCCTAGTGATAGCCCGGGTATTAATACTGAATAGGTCAAAGGTAATTCAAAGGTTCATATCAGATGGTCCATAAAATACAGATTCAAATAATAAATGGGTATCATAGCAGTGGCATAGGGAATCCTAAACAAGCAAAGGTTCGTATCAATGGTCCAAGGTTTACAAATGTGAAAGTATTATAAGAACTGATTTGAAAAACTTAGCAATTCATTTTAAAACATGGTTATCATAACAGTATTTCCTTAAAAACATTTTTAGCAAAGGTTATTTAAACCTCCATTTAGAAACTGACATGTTGTCATATTTTCAGAAATTAGTTCGAATAGTTTTATCTCATATTACCAAGTTATATTTTCAAAAGAGTTTTCAAACAAAATAATATCAATGAACCAAAGATGTCAGATGTACCAAGGTCAGAAATCATAATGGCGGTAGGGAATGGAACATAGTAATGAGAAGGCAAAGTACAAGTTTGGCAAAGGTCTAAGTCATCAGGATATCAAAGGTTTATAATCAAGGGTTCACAATTTAAATAGTTCAAAGGTTCATAGCAAAGGTTCAATTCGAAAGTTTATATCAATTCTTCATTTAAAGAAATATTTTAATAGTGGCTTCCATAAAAGTGATCTTTAATGACGGTTTTCATAAAGATAGTCTTTAAAGTAGTTATCATAAAAGTTAATAAAATTCCATATAAATGTGGTATCACATAGTGCTCATAAGCATCATTTTAAAATAGGCTTTTCTCAAAACATTTTCATAAAATAATTACTAAAGGTTTTCACATCCAGTTATATTATTAAATGCACTTTCCAAGTTTCAAGGGTTCATGGACTAAAGTCACAAAGGGTAATGAACTAACTATATCAAGTGTCATATCATTAGGGTTATAATGAACAAATATCCAATAGATCATAAATGAGGATATCAATAGCAAGGAATCATAGCAGAGGTAAGAAGGGTCATGTCAAGATAGTGAATCAAAGTCAAGGAGTCATATCAAGATTCATAACGGAGTTCAAGTCAAGGTTTAAATCAAGTAATTATAACATAGGGTTCATGACAAGGATCGGATCAGGTGGGTCATGTCAAATTTCAAGGTAAGCATAGCAAGGGTTCATATGTCACGGGTTCAAAATCAAGCTCAAATCAAGTCATATCAAAGGTTCATTAATTAAGCTAAACACAGCAGGGTTCAATATAGTATATATAACAGTTCAATATTGGAAAGCCATCAAAAGAAGGCTCAGAGCAAACATAGCATAGTCAAACAAGCAGTCAAAGATAGGAAAAGAAGAATCATGAGAAACCTTTACTGAAAAGGTCAGAATATCTGTACCTTAACGCGTATGAAAGGAAAGCAAATGAATGAACGAACACAAGGAAACAACCTCACGCCTCTTCAAATGATCTACACGAAATAGGGATCACTTAATACTTATATGTTTATTTCATAAGTTATAAATGGTCTTTAATGATTTATACTTATAGTTATATTCATAACTCATTTTAGGCTTATTTTACAACTCTGGGTCAGTTTCTTATGTATTTTAAGACACATCAAATGAACTCCAGAGACTCTCCTAATTTTTCCTGAGGTTCTCACATAAGTTAAGTAGTGTTACAGGTCTTGAATCTTCATCTTCCAGGATCGAATGATCAAACAACATCATGCCCTCATTCATACAAGAATCGATAAAAAAAAAAGAAACAAGAAAGATGGGTTGAACCCTCTATAAATCTGATATTATATAACTGAAAGGGATACAATAAACTGTTTACATAATCCTATATTTATACTAAACTAAACGACACATCTAAAAGTGTTTGTGAATGGTTGTGTTGTTTCACAAACGGTTTCTATGAAGCGGTGTGTCTCTTAAACCTACAACTTCCATCGTTTCTATCTATTGGGTTTGTTGGCCTGCTGGCCCAAACCACAAAATTAAATGGCTTTATTGACCCATTACAATAATACGTATATAATTTTGATACTTATGTTAAGTGTTGTGATATTATCTTCCAACACATTTCCCCCTAATATCACAATACTTAACACCTTCAATCTTTCACAGTTTGCAGATTTCAAGTGATGATTATGAATTCATCACTTGAAGTGCTTGTGTTATCTCCTTGTTGCCTTTCTTCTGCTGCTAATTAACTTTCTGGTTCATTCTTCGATTCTAGATTATTACAGCCTAAATGCAGCCTTGTTTCTTCAATTCCTTGAGCAGTTTTGTTGTTGGTGATTGCCAATATTCTTTTCTTCATCACAGTCTTTCTCATTTTTTGTCACATGACAGTACCAACATATCTGCTATCCTTCCAAAGTTCCATGAGAATAACACATTTAAATATCCCCCTTAATCTATTAATCTTTGTTTTCTTCATCATTCAATCTATCACAGATTGTCCTCTTGGATAGTTGCCTCACACAATTTTTCTTCATAATCTATCACAGATTATCTTCTTCTTCGTGGTTGCTTCACACAATAATTCTTTGCGGTTGCTTCACACAACATGGTTTCACACCGTCTTCACCTTGATCAGTCACTGATCTGTTCTTCTTTCTCTCTTCTCTGAATCGAGCCTTGGCTTCCTTCATGGCTGCGTTTCTTAAAAAAAACGCAGGTTTGATTCTTGAGTGATGAATGATTCATGAATTGTTGTTGTTTGATCCCTTCGGCTCTGATACCACTTGTTACAGGATCTTGAATCTTCATCTTCCAGGATCGAATGATCAAACAACATCATGCCCTCATTCATACAAGAATCGATAAAAAAGAGAAACAAGAAAGATGGGTTGAACCCTCTATAAATCTGATATTATATAACTGAAAGGGATACAATAAACTGTTTACAGAATCCTATATTTATACTAAACTAAACGACACATCTAAAGGTGTTTGTGAATGGTTGTGTTGTTTCACAAACGGTTTCTATGAAGCGGTGTGTCTCTTAAACCTACAACTTCCATCGTTTCTATCTATTGGGTTTGTTGGCCTGCTGGCCCAAACCACAAAATTAAATGGCTTTATTGACCCATTACAATAATACGTATATAATTTTGATACTTATGTTAAGTGTTGTGATATTATCTTCCAACATATTTCCCCCTAATATCACAATACTTAACACCTTCAATCTTTCACAGTTTGCAGATTTCAAGTGATGATTATGAATTCATCACTTGAAGTGCTTGTGTTATCTCCTTGTTGCCTTTCTTCTGCTGCTAATTAACTTTCTAGTTCATTCTTCGATTCTAGATTATTACAGCCTAAATGCAGCCTTGTTTCTTCAATTCCTTGAGCAGTTTTGTTGTTGGTGATTGCCAATATTCTTTTCTTCATCACAGTCTTTCTCATTTTTTGTCACATGACAGTACCAACATATCTGCTATCCTTCCAAAGTTCCATGAGAATAACACATTTAAATATCCCCCTTAATCTATTAATCTTTGTTTTCTTCATCATTCAATCTATCACAGATTGTCCTCTTGGATAGTTGCCTCACACAATTTTTCTTCATAATCTATCACAGATTATCTTCTTCTTCGTGGTTGCTTCACACAATAATTCTTTGCGGTTGCTTCACACAACATGGTTTCACACCGTCTTCACCTTGATCAGTCACTGATCTGTTCTTCTTTCTCTCTTCTCTGAATCGAGCCTTGGCTTCCTTCATGGCTGCGTTTCTTAAAAAAAACGCAGGTTTGATTCTTGAGTGATGAATGATTCATGAATTGTTGTTGTTTGATCCCTTCGGCTCTGATACCACTTGTTACAGGATCTTGAATCTTCATCTTCCAGGATCGAATGATCAAACAACATCATGCCCTCATTCATACAAGAATCGATAAAAAAGAGAAACAAGAAAGATGGGTTGAACCCTCTATAAATCTGATATTATATAACTGAAAGGGATACAATAAACTGTTTACAGAATCCTATATTTATACTAAACTAAACGACACATCTAAAGGTGTTTGTGAATGGTTGTGTTGTTTCACAAACGGTTTCTATGAAGCGGTGTGTCTCTCAAACCTACAACTTTCATCGTTTCTATCTATTGGGTTTGTTGGCCTGCTGGCCCAAACCACAAAATTAAATGGCTTTATTGACCCATTACAATAATACGTATATAATTTTGATACTTATGTTAAGTGTTGTGATATTATCTTCCAACAAGTAGTTACTCAAATTTTTTCAGATTTTATTAGTAAGTTAAATATCCTTTAAAAATTCACCTTTCCGAGCCTACCCAGAAAAATAACTGCACAAACACCCAGAAAGTTTGCGTTTGTTTAGCCCATTTATACTCTTCAGAAAAATCTACAAAAACTCCAGTAAGTCACACATACCCTATATTTAACCCCTGAAAAAGGAGAGCTCTTAACTCCTTATAGTTTGAAAATGAAAAATCAAATACTGCTACTGATTTTCAGACCTGATTTACTCAGCTTTGACACTTAATCTTATAAAAATCAAAAAGCTTAGCTCCCGACCTTCAATCATCATGAAATTTATATTTCTAGAAAGTAGACAAGTAGTGCTCATGTTTAGACTCGAAATTCACTTAAAAACACGTTGACATCATCATCTTATACACCCAACAATCCGACCAATTTTCTGGACAGCAACTGTTAAAACAGAAACATCACAACCCTAGCTCTTTAAACCCTAATCGATCCATAATCAATTTCTAGGGTTTCTAATATTTAATAAAAGTTTCATTACTGATTTTATGACCATGTTTTAGGGCTCATATAGTAACCAATTAGTATAGCCAAAACAGAAACATATGACAACATACAAATCTATGATTCTATGATTTTATGTGGCAACGATTCTTATGATTTTATGTATATAAGTTTGTGTTTATAACATTATATCATTCCATTCGATTAATATCTTTTGTTATCCAAACAATATTAGACATGAAAGAAACGCATAAATCAAAAGAAAAGAACAAGAAGGATACCTAGTGATCGACTGAAACAAGGAACGAGTGAAAAGGAAGATCAAAACCCCGAAATCACAAACTCTTGAATCTCTAACGTATGCACCAACTCCCAAACAATGGAAGTACTACTCAAACTCGTTCTTGGAACCCTTCTAGTGATCGAACAGGAAGTGAAAAGAAGACCAAGGAATAAGCCACTATTTTTTTTGAATGAAATATTAGATTTAGGGTTTATTTGTGAAGCGTGTATGTGTTTGTGTATACAAAAGGAACACCGGTCCTCCCTTATTATTGTTGTGGTTCGAGTGGGCTGAAAGGCCTAAGGGAATTATGGGCTTAAGCGTTCTTGGGTCATGGGTTGGTTTAAGTTAGGTTAAGATTGTGTAGTAAAATGAAACGGCCCAAAATAAATGTCCACGTAGCGAAATTTGTCCCCTCGTATTTTATTTATGTCACATAATTATTTTGGAGTTCAAAAATTTTCAAAGATTTCTAACATGACGTTTCGTTAACATTTTAGGGATTTATAGTTAATTCGTTAAAATATATTCGCGTTTATAATTACTTGTATCGTTTCTTAGAAAAATTTTAAATTATACGTAAAATTAAGATTACGGAATTTAGGGTTTTACAGTTCATCATCTAGACCTTCTTTGCGTATAAAATTATGAAGTACAAAACATTCGTGATATTTCATTGTTTCGTTAGTGGAAAGGGTGCCATCTTCTTTAATATAGGAAAACGTGCTTTTAAAACACCAAAAACACGTTCAATCACATTTCTAAGTTTCGCATTTGAGTGATTGAATTTTTCTCTACTATTCAATGGACGGCTTCGCCGAAAATCTCCTAACCAATATCTCACATTGCGATATGGCGCCATAAACCCTTGTGTGTGTGCGTAGGCGGCATCACAAAGATAATATTTGTCTGTAAATGTTATATGATAATTAATATTTAAGAAATAGCTGATAATTAATATTAAAGAAAAAAATACTACTATGACTCAAATGAAGAAAAACAATGTACAATGAATTGAATAAATGTTTGTGTATGTATGTATGTACCTGGAGGGGGTAATGGAAAGGGTGCATTAGGATTTCTTATTGCTTCTGATAAAATTCTCGAATCATGAGCTACTCCTTCCCATCCGGCAACAAGAAATGTAAACATCATGTTAAAGTCGCATATTGCCAAAACACTTTGATAGCAATCTCCTTTTCCTCTCCCTCGATATAAATGTCGCTTCCCATCCGACATTGTTGAAGTAGTATCTCCTTTTCGTTTTCCTTTCCTTGACCGAAAGTAATGAAGATATGTATACATGGCAATAGTGAGTACAAGTTTTTGATTATAATCCATGATAAACTCTGTTCAAATATAAAATATAAAAAAGTAAACCCAGTGGTTCAAATAAAGTTACAAGTATAACTAGCATATGATACAAAATTTGTTGCAAAATATCACTAAAAAGAAATGGAGAAAAGCAACTCATCACTACCTTTAATAAATAAAACTACATAACAGAAAACTACATATTATAATCAAAACATCATAACAAGTCTGAAACTGAAACAAGTAACCTGAGCATTATCAGCTCACACTGAATTACAACTAATCAGCTCTTAAACCATTATAAAACTTCATAGAACAATACCATATATTAGTTACCATGAATTACAACTAATCATTATTCATTAACATCTTAATCCATAAGATAATAAAACTACATAACATTGCCATATATTAAAATCAAAACATCTTAGAACATCTAAAAAAGACGTCAATCTAACAACGTAACAAAACATCACCAGCCAAATAAGGTACGGAACAACAAAACCACGTTAGAATCCCTTTACGATCTCTCTACTTGAAAATTCCAAATGTTCTACCCGTCATTTGAATCCATCCCTTTAAGACGTCTGGATCCGATGGCAAAGCCATCCACGCCTCTCTCATATCTCTTGACTGGTCGAAAATATTGAATGCTGCTAGAAATAAAGGATCCATTGATTGTAATCCAACTAGCTTCAACTTTTCATAACATTCGGCTGATGTTGGCTCATCCTTGGTTTTAACCATATGTCTCAGGGCAACCTGCATATCCACCGCCAAGTCATCGAAAGTAACACAAGAAGTCTTTGCCTTTTTCTTAGGCCTAACTTCACCATGGAGCCTTTGTGTACGGGAGTTCCCATAATCTTCATCATCAATATCCACATCAACCAAAGGGTCTTCATCAATAGTAAGTGCCCCAACACGTTCCCTAATAGCCGATGCCCCAGATACCGATGCCCGAGATGCCGATGCCTGAGATGCCGATGCCCCAGATGCCGATGGCCTAGATGCTGATGCCCCAGATGCCGATGCCCCGGACCCTTCTGAATTGGTCCATTGACCATCACCATTGGTGGTAATACTTTGAAGCACAATTTCAAATAATTCCAAGTATGGTAACAGAGTTGATTGCAAAGATCCCGCCTTTTTATGAAGTTGTACCCAAATTCCAAAGAATTTCTAGATAAGTTATTTTTGTAGAAAAACATGACATTAGTGTAAAATATTTTAGTACCACACACCTGTTTAAAGTCTTCCCATTCTGCTTGTGTTAGGGTAAACATCTTTGTATCCGGGTTATATATGTTCCCTGTTTTGTTCTTCAAGTAAAGCCATCAATTATATTTCGCCCTTAAATTATCAAATCGATTTTTCATTTCTTTTTGTGTGAATTCGACGCCAAACTTGTCTTTGAGCACCTGACCTAACCTAACCCAAGACAATCTATACAAGCTAGTGCCATTTCTACCGGTCGTTTGCATTTCTTCAATGCATGTTTCTAGTAAGACTTTAGTCATTTCATTGGTCCAATTTTTACGTTGCTTGGGACCTTCCATAGGACCTTCCATTATAGCTATAACAAATACACGTAAGGAGATCATTATTTAGTTCATATACTTTGGAAGGAGGGCAAATAACAACTAACTAGCAATACTACATTAGTACCTAGGTAAGCATATCATGTCATATAACAAATCAGTAACAAGGTACTTATGTTATACAGTAGCAGAAATAACAAACCTATCAAAAAGCATCAATCTTTATCAGCATTTATGATTACATAAACTCATCAGTAAAAGTCTAGCTACTGGTTTCGGGTCCTATCTGATATACTAAGATCATGGCTACATAGAGCATTGACATACCAGCTACAACAACAATAGTGAGGTAATCTCCAATTCTTCTTATGCTTGCTGCACCTTTCCTGTATGACTTGAAACACGCTAGTGTTGGGTCCGAAGCCAACAGCTGCAAGGAAAAGAGGTATTTTATGAGAACACATTGCAGTAGAAAGTTAAGAAAACTCGATGTTGGGTGGTATCCAAAATGAAATATGACCATTTGAGCAGTTTTCAATACAAAATGACAACAAAGTACAAGTATCACAGTGTAACATATAATTATCAAAGTGGGAATCATGTTGACATTCATTATATTAGATGTTATACAACCATGTAAGCAACAGTGGAAATGAGTATTCAAAGCATCAACTTATTTGTTTGTTATAAACGGCCTATATAGCAAGCTTAACTTGTATATTGAATTAGTCATAAAAATACCGTCTTTGGATGAAATGATTAAAATCAGAAAATGGTGATTCTATATTTCTTTCATCTCTAACAGGTCAAATTCGGAAACGGGTCAAAAGATTTGAAAGTCATGTAAAATGTGTCATAGCTCATAAAATATCACAAGTTTCAAAATTCCTAGTAGTTTGTTAATACTGGTACTTGACATGCTCCTAATTCTATAAAATTTGAAATTTCTGAGAAAAGGATTTGGGTCAACCCTATTAACCAGTACAATATTTTTACCCATTTCACTTGTTACCCAAAGCACCTGACCTAGCCAATTTTTTAGCATCTACCTAATGATATCATTAGAACTCTATATAACTTTTGAGCTGTAGTATCTTGATTGCTAATGATTCTATTAATGTGAGATATTCTCTCTAATCCAATCCTTGACATGACTACTGATCAAATGGCAATTATTTTTTAATATTGTAGCATATATTATATATGAAACCCAAAACATAAAAACATCAAACAATCAAGAAAACAATAAAAAAGCAATTTCTTGACCATAAAATAGAAAACCTTTGAGGCGGTGGAGAAGGGTGGCCGGCAGCTGCTGAGTGGTGGCGGCCGCGTGGTAGCAGCTGAGTGGTGGGAGATGACGGCAGAGATGGTGGATGGTGGGAGGTGGGAGGTGGCGGCTGAGATGGTGGATGGAAAGAGATGAGTAGGGTTTTGTTGAAAGAAGTGGAAAAAAGAGGTTATTTATGTCTAAAAGATAGAAGAGGAAAGAAGTGATTTTATCCACTTATCTCTGAAAAAAAAAACGGTCTTCAATTGTTTTGTCTGCCCGCCTGTAGACAAAAGTGGCAAAGAAGTGCTTCATGAAAAAAAACAAACAAGGCCCTCATAAAGGAGAGAATGGTAGATATGTAATATAACATTTCGTTAATATTTATATAAGAGTTATCAAATATTAAAATAAATTGTTTATTACTATATTGTGTATTTTGAAATGTTGAGATGGCATTAATGTGATTATAAATTTTTAAAAGATATTGATGTAACTACAAAGTTTTTTAAGATGAGGTTCTCCTTATCTATAATACTATAAGATTCAGTCCCTAAATTTAATGTGGAGTTATGATGATAGAGTTTTAAGAGTTAGAAACAAGTTGGATTCGTTTAGTAGTACAAGATAGCTAATGCTCGGAATTCAATGCAGCCTCATAATAACTATCGTATATATAACGAGAAAATCAGAACCCGTGCTACGCACGGGCTGAGCATCTAGTTGTTAATCGTGTATTCTTTATGTGTATTGGCGAGTGTATGCTTAATTATTGTTTAGTATGTTGTATGAAACGTTTTGACTTTCTTGTATAAAAATTTAAAACTATTTGATGTTGTTTTGGTTTTGTAGTGTTGTATTTTATAAATGGGCTTTTGGTTATTAAGTTGTGATGGTTTTGTTTCTTTTGGCCTATTACTTATTTGCATGATAAAAAAATAGTTTTGTTTCTTTTGGTCTATTACTTAGCCCTACAATACTTGTCCATTAGATGGTTTTTGCATAGTAATATGAGCACACTGGGTTTATCTAATTGGTCATAGTTTAATGTGCGTTAAATATTTTCTTTATTAAGTTTGTAAGTTAAAGTTTGTGTAATAATGTATATATAATAATGCAACATAAACTGTATAAAAATCGTTACAAACTTTTTTAGCTTTATCTCATTTTATTGTACAACTAATTTCATTGAAAATTAACATTAAAGTCTAACTAACATTAATAAATTTTACTAAATAGCTAACCAAATGAATATTAATTAACAAACTATTAATAATTGCTAAACCCTTTGGACTCCACTATTATGTCTTAAACTTAATTTTTTTAATTTACAAATGGGTTCGAGCAAAAATTATGTACTTTTTCTTTTATATTCATTATTCAAGTTGCATGCTTACATAAAATAATCACGCTAAAAAGTATCATTTAACCATTTAAGTGTTGCTTTACATACATGCTCGTGCACATTTTCTTGAATCAATTCGCACATGTGAGCTACATCAATAGAAAACACACATAAATTACTTGTATATGAAAACACATTAACATAATACATATATCTATATATATATTGCATTAGGTTAAATCATCAATTATTCTTGCAACCTTTTCAACTTCATCTCAGTCCATAACCGACTTTTAATACTATACTAATTACTAAATATCATGTGATCAATTCCGGCAAGCCTTGCACTTCCATCTCGATGTTGTATATACTTCACATTAAATGCACCGGTTTTGTTTTTCCGATAAAAGTTTGAACTTTTGCTTATGTTTAAAACTCAACTTTTTTATTTAATATTATAATTTACAAACGGCTTTAAGTCAAATTTATGTATTTTTTCTTTTCTATTCATTACTCAATGTGATATTTTTAATATGTCGTATTTTGCTATTATGGCAAACTCATTTAATGGGCGTAAATACTGGTTTCTCACTAACGATTCTACACATAGAAAAAAAAACACTTTGCGATGCGCGGACCTTCTTCTTTTCAATAATAATTCAATTGCACACGATAAATTCATTCTAATATTTCTCAAAGAGCATTCGAAAGCAACTACTTACGTAAACTAATCACGCTAAAAAGTATCATTTAACCATTTAAATGTTGCTTTACATACATGCTCGTGCATATTTTCTTGAATCAATTCGCACATGTGAGCTACACGAATAGAAAATGCACATAAATTACTTGTATATGAAAATGCATTAACATAATACATATATCTATATATATGTTCATCTATAACAATCATCTAAATATGTAAGAAACAAAGAAAATAGTTGGTATCCCAATCTTTGATCCATTTAAAAGTCGGTTAGATGATCTTGTGTGATTTTTATGGTACCTGCGTATGATAACTAAATTAAGAAAAAAAAGAATACCAAGTTAATTACAAAGATCTAAAAGATGTGTGAATAATCTCCAAAATGTTGCAAAAGAGAATTTACATACCGCTACCAACAATCAAAGATCTAAAAGATGTGTGAATCATCTTCAAATGTACATACCAAATGTGCTTTTGGCCGGTTTATATAGGCATGAATTAGGTTAAATCATTAATTATTCTTGCAACCTTTCGCAACCCTTGCACTTCATCTAACCGACTTTTAATTCTATACTAAATGCCATGTGATCAATTTGGGCAACCCTTGCACTTCATCTCCTTTCATGATTGTATAGTTATTATGAGGCTGCATTGAATTCCGAGCATTAGCCATCTTGTACTACTAAACGACTCCAACTTGTTTCTAACTCTAAAGACTAGATCATCATAACTCCACATTAAATTTAGGGACTCAATCTTATAGCATTATAGATATAAACTTAGGTTGTCTTATAAATGCAAAATACCCCTAATAAATGTTTCAAGAGTTGATTATTTCAAATATGCCCTTCAAGTGTGATTTCAACAAATGTAGTTTGTACGGTACAATAGGTTTTGCATGAGAAATCGTGCACAAAAGTTTATACGGTACAACATGTTTCAAGCATCTCAAAGAATACAAACCAAAAATGTCATGAATGCATAAATTAAACACACCAATTAGTGGTTAGTCTTTTTACCTTCCCGTCCATGAGTTACAAATATTTTATCAACTATATAATGTGTCAAAAATCACACACAACAAACCACAACTTCCTCCACACCGCGTGCACATTGGGCTACAACTTATAATGGTGGTAAAGTAAGCATCATATCGTCTTACTTATTAATCATATTGATTTATATTATTTTATATAAATTTCGCGTGTGTTTTGTGTGTGTAACAATGTAGGACATAAAGATGGTGCTTAGGAGGTTTGGTAGTAACATCATATCCTCTAATGGTTTAAGAGATGCTACACATCCGTTGTCTTATCAATTAAGTGGAACATGCACGAACATTTTTACTTTGATTAACTGTATTTAAGTTACTAACGATCAACTATATCTAATTGTTTTTTGTAGCACGTCAAGAAGCATTAAAGAAAGAGATCGAGAAGTTACAAAAATTGTATCAAGAACAAAACATGCAAAAGGCCAATGAACAACAACGACAAAGAAAACAACAACAACAACAACGAGAACAACGTCACGGCCACCGATGAGATGAATACTTAGCATTCATATTAATAGTACGTTACAAATTAAACATACAATATTTTACTTCATGTAATACCGATGAACGGGCTAATACTATTGATTCGTTAGCAAGTAAGTTTATTGAAATAATGTGACGAGCATTCAATTTTTAGTCAATAATTATTACAACACTTTGTTGGTGCATTTTAATATTTTTGCTCTTAATGTAGTTTTTTATCTTGCGGTGTGTTAATGTCACTTTCTTAATTAAACGTCATGGAATAATGCGTGACTTGATATTTGATATAATTGTGAAAATTATGTCGATGTTACATATTGAAAATGGTAGTATATAATAAAAATATTTTCACACTATCATCTTAACAATGAGAATCTTTTAAATCAAAGAAGTTTATAAAGGAGAAGAAAATTGTATTTCAAATGTTATCCTACACCTATCACGAGGTAAGCATTATTCATTTGAGTTTGAGATCATGTGATTCATGTCGTCATATTGTAAATACTTAGAGTGAGTTACTAATGAATGCTCCAAATTCGATATTATAGTTTATGAAAAAATGTTGTAATAATGTATTAATTAAAAATAATAATTTATGTAACTTACTCATATTAAAATATTACATATGAAAAGCCTCATTTAAATATAACATTTTGCAAAAAACCTCTTCACATTAAAGAAAGAGATGGAGAAGTCACAAAAATTGTATCAAGAACAAAACATGCAAAATGCCAATGAACAACAACGACAAAGAGAACAACAACAAGAACAACGCCACGGCCGACGGTGTCAATATAGATGAATACTTAGCATTCATATTAATAGTACCTTACAAATTAAACATGCAATATTTTACTATACGAATTATAATTTATTATACGAATTATAATTTATACTCTTGAATATACTAATTACTTTAATGTTTTATGTTTTTATAGTTTTGTTAAAAAGGAAATTTGTTTTATAGTTCTCTTTTAATAATGTAATTTATTGAACAATGAAGTCCGCCTTTCACAAAAAATGAGAGTCTCAAACATGAACCAAAAATTAGTCCCGAACATTACGAAAAAAACAATTAGATCCAACCTGTGTGCATCGCATGGGTCCTGAGGCAGTCCAAACCTGTGTGCATCGCACGGGGATGAATATAAAAGGTCTCCAACATTAATGTCATCGCTTCATATTTAAAATAATTTATGTAACTTATACATATTAAAAAATTACATGTGAAGAGACTCTTTTCAATATAACTTCTTGAAAAAAATCTCTTCACATATACTCTTTTAATGTCAATAAACTATTTTAAATGTGTGTCATGCCTAGAAATGTGATACCATCACAACTTAGATATATAATGATGAAAATAATTGCCGAAGATTACGCTATAAAAACTTATATACAGCCCATGTGCAACTCAATAAAGTATTTTAAATACATATAAAGCTTAGCAAATGTGTGACACCATGAAAACCTAAATATAAAATGACAAAAATAAATGCCGAATATTACGCTATAAAAACTTCTATATAGCCCATGTGCATCGCACGTATTTTAAATCTATGAAAACTTCTATACAACCCATGTGCATCGCACGGGAATTGTTGACGATCATAAGAAATAGTTATAACTTAGCCCGATGTATTAATATTAGTTAGTTCAAATAAAAAACGATAGAGTCAATACCAAAATAAAATAGAAAAAAAAATATTACGTAAAAAAATGCATCTTAAAAGATTACATGTCAATAAACTATTTTAAATACGTATCATGCTTACAAAATGTATGCTACCATGAAAACTTATATATATATAATGACAAAAATACGTCCTGAATATAAAATGACGAAAATAAATGACGGATATTAGACTTTGAAAACTTCTATACAGCCCATGTGTATCGCACAGGCTTTCATGACTATTCATGCTTGCAAGTGTATTCAAATAATGAAATGACATGATCCCGCAATGAATACATGACGAAAATTAGTGAACATTACGTTATGAACACTTAGATACAGCCCGTGTGCAACGCACGGGTCTGGTTGCCTAGTACAATAATGAAAGGAGATGAAGTGCAAGGGTTGCCCGAATTGATCACATGGCATTTAGTATAGAATTAAAAGTCGGTTAGATGAAGTGCAAAGGTTGCGAAAGGTTGCAAGAATAATTAATGATTTAACCTAATTCATGCATATATAAACCGGCCAAAATCACATTTAGTATGTACATTTGAAGATGATTCACACATCTTTTAGATCTTTGATTGTTGGTAACGGTATGTAAATTCTCTTTTGCAATATTTTGGAGATGATTCACACATCTTTTAGATCTTTGTAATTAACTTGGTCTTTTTTTTTCTTAATTTAGTTATCATACGTAGGTACCATGAAAATCACACAAGATCATCTAACCGACTTTTAAATGGAACCAAAGATTGGGATACCAACTATTTTCTTTGTGTTCTTACATATTTAGGTGATTGTTATAGATAAGCATATATATAGATATATGTATTATGTGCATTTTCTATTGACGTAGCTCACATGTGCGAATTGATTCAAGAAAATATGCACGAGCATGTATGTAAAGCAACATTTAAATGGTTAAATTATACTTTTAGCGTGATTAGTTTATGTAAGTAGTTGCTTTCGAATGTTCTTTGAGAAATATTATAATGAATTTATCATGTGCAATTGAATTATTATTGAAAAGAAGAAGGTCCGCGCATCGCAAAGTGTTTTCTTTTTCTATATGTAGAATCATTAGTGAGAAACCAATATTTACGCCCATTAAATGAGTTTGCCATAATAGCAAAATAAGACATATTAAAAATATCACATTGAGTAATGAATAGAAAGGAAAAATGATTACACACGATATATATATAGTATATATATAGTAGTATATCTCCGAGGATAGCACGGGTAAATATGTATCCCCAGGTCGTTTTCCCCAACGAAGGCTGAATGGAGTTCGTGATCGTGAGACGTGAAGTGAATGTGAAGGGGTTTTATGGGGAATCCTAAGCTACAATTATACTACGAGAATAAAATAACACAAATAAGAAAGCACGTAAACCTAAATCGTAATTAAAACCTAAAAGCGTAATTAAAACACAAAATAAACGCGAGCGCGCAAAATAAAAAGTAAATTTAAAGCTACACTAATTCTACGGGGATGAAAATAATTTTCCTGCTTACTAAAAGACAAAAGAAAATTTTGGGAAAAAGAAAGATATTTTTTTGGCTTTTTATTTAATTATTATTAATTAAAAACTATTTTTAATTACTTAAAATACTATTTAATATAAAATAAAGTTAGAAAAATAAAAATTTAATTTTTAAAATTCTAAAATAACCTAATAATAATATTAAAACAGAAAAATATTTTTTTGATTTTTTATGAATTATTATTAATTAAAAAGGATTTAAAAAGACTTTAAAACTAGTTCTAATTAAAATAAATAGTAAATGACTTAATAAAATTATGAAATTTTTCAGTGAAATCTAAAATAATATAAAAAACCTAGGAAAAATAAAATTTATTAATTTGAAACCCAAATAAGCACTTTTGGAACAATAAGCAGTTTGGGAATAAGCTAAAAGATAAGCTAATAAGCACTTTGGAGCACGCAACTTTTAGGACAGCTTAAGCATACTACAATAAGCATAATGGAACAAGAAAAGCACAGAAAAGAAGCTAATAATCACTATTTGCAATTTACTCTATTTTGACAGAAACAAGCCTAAGTACCCTACTTTTGACCTATAAATAAGCTACCTAATAAGCAGTAAAGTGCAAGGAAAGGGGGGCAAAAGTAAGATCACCTAGGATACTACTCAAAAAACCTAAAAGCCCTAATTTTTTTAACCTAATTGAACCCTAAAATGACCCTAGTACAGGTCCTGTTTGGACAGGTTAACCCCAAGATTGACTTTTTGCTTTCACCTAAACTTTGACTAATGTGAATTTCAATGACCTAAATCTACTCTATAGTGATGTGTGATGATGTCTAGCTTCTTAAATCCCAATCCTAAACACTATAGCTATGATTCAAACCTAATGACAGCAACAAATTACTTAATATGCAGGCAAATTTTAACTTAGAGAGGATTTTTGACTTTTTGAGAAATAATATACAATATTATGTCCTAAACTACTCTATTATGACCTAAGGAATCTACTAATGCAGAAGTGGCAGCAAGAGTAAAGCTATAACCTCAAAAGAAAGCTTAAGCCAAACACTCCTTAAATAAGTAGTTTCACTAGGATTTTGAGTATTAGGCTTCTAAACACCAAACCACTTATCAAATCCTATTACTTAACTAAATATAAACCTAAATGGACACTAAAATGCAGGAAACAACAACAAGAACACATGAATGCACAATGAGCTAAATTAAGGCAGTAAGATGCAATATTAAACCAAGGTGCAAGTAAGCTAATAAGGGCTACTCAAACTGCTTCAAATAAACAAAGTTAACACAAATAAGCTAATAAGTAACTAGGATTAAGCTAAATAAAGGATTATGCAAGAAACAGGAATGAAAAACTTACTTGAAAATGGGCAGATGGTAATGAGATGAACTTAGGCTTTGAGATAAGCTCAAATAAGTTATCAAGGAAATTATTGAGATTATCAGGAGGTTGTTAGAGCTTATAAAAGCTTATCACCNTGTAGGATTTTAGGCTAAGGACCAAAAGTGTAATTTCAGATTATTCAAGGACCTATGCTGCAAGATTTTATAATTATATTCCAAGGGTCTCTTTTGAATATTCTTGAATTCTTGGAGGACTTGACTTGGCAATTCTTCAATATTCTTCTTTAGGGACCAAACTTGCCAATTCTCAAACTCCAGGGACTAATCTTGTAAATTTATCAAACTTCTTTCAGGGTCCATTGTTACCATATCTTCAAACTTCAAGGATCTTGTTTGACTTTTTGAGCTTCTTTTGACTTTTTAGCATTCTCGGCTCCGGCCTTTTACTATTTCCACATCTCGTGCTCGTTTTTGGTGATTTTGGCTTGGTTTTTGTCCTTTTCTCATCTTACCTGCATGTATAAAAAACACAAAAACATATATATTTGGCAATTTTGGTCGGGTTTTTTGTCTTTTTTGTCTTAATTTGGTCAAGAAAAGGTATGTATTTTCATACATACCAAAATCCCCCAGACTAAGATATTGCCGTGTCCTCACTATATGCTCACATTTTTAAAATCTAAAATTCCTCATCTCTTTTTACCAACTTTGAAAAGTAGCAAAACGTTCAAAAGAGACTGCTAATTTTTAAACTCTAAAAATGCCCCGATTATCCTACTTATTTATTATCTATATATTTACAACCTAACTTATTCAGGTGACGGTATGTTAACTTTTCATTATCCTAGGGATAACTTTTAGGATCATAGAGTAGAAACACAACTCAGAGAGAAGTGACCGTACGGATAAAATTCATCGTCCCTGATTTTTCACAAGTTCCCAAGCCAAGCGTAAAAACGAAATCATTGTTTATTTACAAGTTAGATGCTAACACTACCCATGGAAGTTACTTGTGATTATATTTACCTCTTACTCCCATATTCCTATTTTCATCTAATTATTTTATTTTTGGTGGGAAAATGAATTTCTTCATTTCCTCGTTTTTATATTTATTAGTCCGATAAAGGCTTAGGATTTAGACGCTAAGTAGTTTCTAATTCTTCCTTCGAGAACCGTTGCCCATAAAANACCTCTTACTCCCATATTCCTATTTTCATCTAATTATTTTATTTTTGGTGGGAAAATGAATTTCTTCATTTCCTCGTTTTTATATTTATTAGTCCGATAAAGGCTTAGGATTTAGACGCTAAGTAGTTTCTAATTCTTCCTTCGAGAACCGTTGCCCATAAAAATGAGGTCCACATCAAGGTCTCTGATTTAACACGATTTTGGGGAGTGTCCCTTTTATTGGCGACCGAAACAACTAAACTACGAGTCCAGAGACAGAAGCTTTTATTAGGACCCCCCCGGATTCAAGATTTGGCATTTTTATTTATTATTATACACATTAACGTATTTTGCCCTTGGTCTTTTACAACAATCACAACATCGGCTGCGAACCGGCAAGATGTAATAGTCTTATTATGACCTTGGGTATTTCCTCCGCCTTTTTAGAAGTCTACAACATCGGCTGCGAACCGGCAAGATGTAGAAAACTTTTGGCTTTGGATTATTTATTATTATACATTTTTTTAATGCCAAACCCCAAGTCCTACGGCTTTTATAACAATCCCAACATCGGTTGCGAGCCGGCAAGATGGAATAGTCTATTACACCGTAACGCTGGCAGTACCTTGATGTGTACCCAACCTTCATAAGCAAGGATTCTTTTGGCAAGGACTACAAACTAAGTTTCGCCAAAATCGTGCACCTTTAATTAAACCTAAATTACTATTATAAGGGGTGAAACAAGCTTAGGGGAGTAAAAGACCACAAGTAGCTTTGATGAGCTCTAAAGAGAATGTTAGGTCACCATGTTATGCATATTCAACCATAGATCTAATAGAAAGAAATAGAATAGATGAAGAGAGATTTAGAGATTTAGAGAGAGAAAGTTAGAGAGAGAGAAAGAGAGATGGAAGGAACTCTATGAATATGATGTAATGGAAATTGTTATTGCAATAGAGAACCAACACCTCAAATGAGGTCTTACATAAACTATATATAGGGAGTCCAAGGGTTACTAAACCCTTCTTACTATTTTATATAATTGGCCCTTGGACTTCCACATGTTGTGACATTACATCTTAAACTTACATAATCAAATGATTAAAATGATAGACATAATGATATTAAAGTAGCAACCTATTACAAACTTAAGCATAAGATCTGCGTGAGGATGATCATTGAGCCATTGTAAAAATCTTTGTTTCCAATCAGTGTATGTTCCTGGTAGCAACATTGGAGGCCTAGATTCAGTGCCGTAGAGCAGAGTATCACGAATGTTGGAGCTGTGACTTTGATGTAGAAACGGTTGCTGATGAGAATATTGGTGAGGAAGGTAGTTAGAAGAAGGTGGTTGAGACATTATTGATGACATTTCTCTCCCCCTTGATTGTTACGATGGAATCGGAAGAATCAAACCAAAATGTCACACGCAAGGTCGAGATAGTGATTTCGTAATTTTCCTCCAAAAATGAATGTGAAAATTTTCTCTCCCAAAATTTGAAAATCACTTAGAAATGCAATTTTAAGGTTACAGGAAAAATTTGAGTTTTGAGAATTTTGATGCCAAATTTTACCGAAAAAATTTGAATTTTGGCCTAAAAATTCGAATTTTGGACCAAAATTTTCACCGTTATACCAAAAATAAGAAGAAAGATTAGAAAGATAAGAAGAAAAAGAAAGATGGATCTTTGAAGGATAAATAAGGTTGTTGTTGAAGATTATATATGTTGGCGAAAATCGACGAAAACAAGTTCTGTCCCTTACTCGCAAGACAGGATTACTCGCTAACTGAGGAGCCTTACTCGCAAATATTCTTCTTACTCGCTAACTGAGGAGCCTTACTCGCTAAAATAGCATACTCGCTAAAATAGCATACTCGCTAAAACAATTATGTCCCTTACTCGCTAAAATAGCATACTCGCTGGAAGAGTCCTTACTCGCTAAAAGGAGCCTTACTCGCTAGAAGAAGTAAGATACTCGCTAAGACAAGAGTTCTTACTCGCTAGAAAGAATAAGATACTCGCTAAAACAAACACCCTTACTCGCTGGAAAAAGGATGATACTCGCTAAAATCAATTGCTTACTTGCAAAGTAGAAATAGGACAAGCAAAGTTTTGTTTGAAACTCGCTAGATTAAGATCCTTACTCGCAAAGGATAAGGATTGAATATGGCTTACTCGCCAGAAAGATGATGATACTCGCTAAAGAAATAACGATACTCGCCAGACAGTTTCCTTACTCGCTTAACCCTAAAATCCAAACTCGCGAAACTCAAAACCAAAGCCCAAACTTGCTTAACCCTAACTTTCCAAACTCGCTCAAACCAATAAATACCTTCTGATCAAATTTTTCGAGTACCAAGCGAATATTTTACCAAATCTAACGAGCCAAAACCTTTCTATTCGTCAAAAACCTACTGACCAAAATCTACGAGCACCTAACGTCTACCAAATGAGTAGATAACGAATAAAAACTAACCCAAACTAATCTAGAAACAACCTCTAATATCCCTAGGCGAATGATACCACTTGTTAGGTCACCATGTTATGCATATTCAACCATAGATCTAATAGAAAGAAATAGAATAGATGAAGAGAGATTTAGAGATTTAGAGAGAGAAAGTTAGAGAGAGAGAAAGAGAGATGGAAGGAACTCTATGAATATGATGTAATGGAAATTGTTATTGCAATAGAGAACCAACACCTCAAATGAGGTCTTACATAAACTATATATAGGGAGTCCAAGGGTTACTAAACCCTTCTTACTATTTTATATAATTGGCCCTTGGACTTCCACATGTTGTGACATTACATCTTAAACTTACATAATCAAATGACTAAAATGCTAGACATAATGATATTAAAGTAGCAACCTATTACAAATTAATGACCGACACTTCGTAATACGTGAAACGTGTTCCTAACAATCTCCCCCTAAGGGTCGGTCATCAATGGTGAATGGTTGCTCGATGTCATCTTCTTGTTCTTTACTCTTGAACTTTTGTAGTTTCAGGACGTCTCAAAAATTCGGTTAGTTTAGACAAAAATTCTTTGCTCTTCAATCTTTGTTCCTTGTGGTTGACGTGATGCATATGATGTAGTAATCCGCCTTTGGTCACTCCTTCGTCTCCAATGATGGTACGCCATTCCAACATGCTCATACGTCTTTGAACTTTGTGATTTGTACTTGCGTAATTCCCGTTCATTAAGTAAGATCTGTGCCTTAAGACTTTGTAGATTCCTTTGACGTTGAATATTTCTTTAACTTTGTGTAGCTTTGATCTTTCTTTGACTTTGTGTAACTTAGAACTTTTAGGGAAGCTTTTGACGTAAGTATGAGCATGTGGAATCATGTGTTGGTGGTGAAGTTCGCTGCAAGAAAATGGTTAGTAATAAACATCCGGCACTTACAAGTGAGAAACAGAATTTTTCACCCTCAAAATGTGGTTACTCCTTCTGTCCCTCACCATGGCCGTTCCTAATCGGATGCCCCCGAAGGAGCTAACTCAGAAAATACCGGAGTACCCCAACGATTAGGTGAGTCGTACGAGATCACCCTACGACTGTAGACCGTCCGGCACTTACAGGTTTGGAGTTAGAATTCGTCAACAGCATAGTGTGAAGACTCCTTCTAATCCTTGCCAAGGCCGTTCCTAATCGGATGCCCCCGAGAGGGCTAACACTGACATACATACGTACACCAACGATTAGGTGAGCCGCTGGAGATCACCCCGCGACTGTAGAATGCACATGGAACGTCACCGAACACACTAAGCGTAACCCACAAGGAGTTACCGAAGTGACCTGCTGTCAGGGCTGTTTGATGTTGACCCTGGCAGGATTTCCGTTCAATCATTGAGAAAACACCTAAGTGATTCCTCTCATAAACGTTCTCGGCAGATTGCTAAGATCTGCGAAGGACTCGATAATTTACAACTGGTGTCCATTGATGTAGAACAACCAGTGTAAGAAAACTAAGTGTTCCTAAGAGATCTTTGATGAATCTCGAGGCTCTAGACTCGATTAGTGCACCTATGGTTTCCTATGCGGAGATTGGGGCAGGGTCTCCTGTTTCAATATCAACCAACTCTAAGAGAAGGTCGATAGATTATACCGGTTCCCCGTGAGAATGAAACAAGTATCTTTTGAGAGATACCTGAGTGGCTAGAAGGTTTAGTGCATTGCGTCACTGGGTCCATGACGTCTTATCTTCAATACCGATGTTACTTTTGTAACAATCAGTAGCAGATGAGGTGTACCCGGTGTCTGCCCTAAGGTTGAATATATGGAGGGCTCATTTCTTTTCACCCTTTTCTTTTCATTTCTTTTTCATTCTTCAACCCCTTCTTTCCCTTTCATTCATACCCCTTCTTTTGTATCATACCTAAGGACTTCTATTTCTAGACTATGGGAGTTGTCCTTGGGTAGATCCCTCCGGCTCTGGCGGATCATAGGACATTTTCCTATCCTTAATCACCTTATAACTCCATGTTGCCATAAAACCATTTGCTGAAAATCTCTCGAAGTGTTTTATGAATATAAAACATATTTGGTTAACACCTCGAGAGTTTTACTTTTTCAGAAAGACTCCCCCTTCACATGTGCTCGTCATTGTTTAAGATAAATTTGCACATGCAGGGAAGAGTGGGCACTTTTTAGAATTGATCCACTCTTAATAGACTTGTACCCGAGGGACACGTTTACGTTGCTAGTTAAAGGGATCCATTATCAGCTTTTAGGTGATAACTAGCCCTAATAACTAACTTGATGTTGTTAACATTCCTCAAAGAGGAAGTTAGACCCGTCATAGTACTTATCTACTAAGAGTTTCTCGAAACGGTACAATCTATTCAGACAAGTCCTTATAGGACAAGTCTTTTCGATTACTGACATTTGTTGTTTCGTCAATTCTTGGGTGATATCTGAGTCGAGCTCGCATGAGATTCCTTTACTTTTCATCATATTTTGATCACTTTTAAATTTTCTCCCCCTCAAAAATAGCATATCAAATGTTATTTTTGAAAACTTTTGATTAAAATATGCCTTTTTGACTCTTACGGAGAGAATTTGACAAGAACAATTTGATTGTCAGCAAAGATGTTTTCCAAGTACTCCCCCTTAAATGTTGCATAACTTTTTGAAGATTTTGAATGCTCGAGGGAATACTTGTTCTTTTGAGCAGAATTATGAAAAATTTTGAAATTTTGATTAATTCTACTCAAAAGTAAGAAGCTTTCGCTCCTTATATGAGGATTGAGGCACTGATGCGTACCTCAGGGTCCTTTCTTTACAAGTTCGGGTTGTACACTGTTATTTGTGCACAAACCATAATGTTTTTAGGATAAGTGCACGAAGAATCTTTAAACCTTTGTTTGATTACGCACTTTCCTTTCTTTGAAGAACGAGTCCTTAGCTGAAATACTAAGAAGTCATTGTTTTAATACAAAATTTGTTTTCCTTTAACAATAATACTCCCTCTCAAATAATGAAGTTTATTCGAGAGATAGTCTTCTTGAGCAGAATTTTGAATTGTATATATAAATACTTTTTGAAAAATTCATGGGATGATTCTGCTCAAGGTTTTAGAAAACATAATCAAGTATTATGCAACAAAGAATGCTTGAGTATAAGATTAAACAACAACCTTGGGAACCCATTTTAGCACGGCGCCAACGGGTTTGCCACAATTTGAAATCCATTAATAGGTAGTGTCAATCCGATTGAAAGATGTTGAATTCCAACGAGAACTAAAAAAACTTTTGTTCAATTTTGAATTACCACTCGTTGAATAAATGGAAATTTAAAACTCTTTTTCTGTTGAAAGTTGTTTGAGAAACTCGATGCCTCTCGTTTGAGTTTTAAAATCTGAAGAAGAAGATTTCCATCTAGAGTTGAACCTCACGTGTTCTTATTGAAGATTTGTGATGAATGAAAACCTTCCGGTATTTGGGATGTTCAGAGACATTCTTTTATTGCAGCCAAAGCATTCCAGATATTGAAAATTTGAAAGGTTTTGAACAACTATGCTTTGGTTTCCACACCTGTTTTACCGTTGTAAAACGAGAGTGTAGAGTTTGAAAAACTCGTTTCTCATCAATTGAATCCTTTTCCAAGTTTAGCCATTCGAAACGTTTAACCCTTTAACCTCAAAATAGGTTCCATAAGAAACATTTTGACAATTGTTGAAAATTTGACTATCATAGGGATAACATGTACTTGCACAGAAAGAAATGCATCAGGCACAAACAAGTATACAGGTGAATCAAAAACTCATTCTAAATCTTCCTAAGTGCTCAGAAATCTCAAATAAACACACAAGATCACATAGTAACTCATTTTTCACTCGAAATTTTCCGATTATTAACATGGTTTGGGGTTATGATTTGAGACTTTGCATGCAGATTAGCATCATAATGCCAGAATATTTCACAAACAAATGTCCTAGTAGTTGCAGCAAAGACCTCTACATCTTAAACCCCTAAATTCAAACTTTGGTTATTTCTAATCATGTAAAAACCTAATCGAGTTTTTTTTGTGTTCTCTAAGGCTATATGAACTGATTTATTAGACTAACTACACATAAAAAATGCCGCAATCGGTAATTACTTAAGCCCTAGTTTCTGATTATGCCTTTTTGACCTTTGAAATCATTTGAAACATTTAGGGAATAATTAGACAACAACCATGAAGGAATTAGAAGCTCACTATCATGGGAAAAGATCGAGGATAAAAAATTTGTTAGACTGTTTTGTTGACCTTTTTAAGTATGTGTGCTCCTTTTTGAGAACATTTGTGGAAGAAAAGAATTTCATTTCTCCCCTTCGAATTAGCATTTACTTTGTGAAACCTTTTTGCACATTTTAATTCGAGAGATCATAGAATTATTTGAAAATGAGTTTTCAATCCAAATGATGAAGAAACATCTTAATCTTGAAGAATTGTGGTGAGGTGTGCAAACTTCATGATTGTGAAACTTTTCTCCCCCTCAAAACATGTTCCATGTTGACAATTTAAAGCAAAATATGTTTTAATGGAGGAACATAGTTTTGAAGATAAGAAGTTTGCACATACGAAGAGTAATCACAAATCAAACAGAAAATGATAAAGAAACATGATTGTACCCGTGTCAAATGTTATTCATCATCACCGAAGGACATGAAGACTAGATCAGGTCGTTGAAAGAGTTGAACCGGAAATGAAGGTCTGGCTCCTATGTAGCTTTCAAGTCGTCTGATCTAATCACGCCTTATCAGTCTTTCCTCAATGGGCGACATAAGGAATTAACTTCCCCCTAATTCATGCTTGTAGCTTCTTCGTACACTTCTTTTTGGCGAAGTTTCTGAATCAGCTTCCCCCCAAACTGACAACCATCCTCTTCAGATTCGAAACTTTGATGCAGTTAACATGTCTTCTAACTTTTGACGTTTTGAGTACGCAACGGAATTTCTAGACAACATACCAAACCACACCAAACAAATCTGAGTAGTCACTTAATCACAGTTATGCTAAACGCGGAAGTTCCGTTGGGGGTAACATGCAAGAAATCAGCGGGATAATCTCACGTATGTAGGCTACTTCACACAAAACAGCCTGCGAGAGTTGAAACGATTACACCAAAAACCACAAAACTGGACCACTGATCATCTCTGCGGACGTCTCTCCGGTAGTAATAAAATTGTAAGCTCGATCACGTGAGTCTATTATGCATCCCTGATGTGCACATTTCTTCCCCCTGATTGCAGATCCTCGTGGAAGATGAGTGTTTTCTCAAAGAAATCAAGAAAAGTCAAAGAACGCAACAGAACAACCACTCTCTCTTCCCCCACGATGTCTTCGCGGAATCGGAAGCATACACACTATGTTTACGATGGAAAACGGAGGCAGCGTAACCCCATATGTCCAATTAAGCGAACAAGTGTGAAGTACCATAAATAGCCCATGAGAATCAACTGCTGATAACATCTCTTGTCCATTGGTGAATTGAAGGGTGATGTTGATAAGTATCATGCAAATTTGACGGATCCAAATTGCGAGAAGACGACTCTTTAATATCAGGAACGGTTGGAGCCGATGCAAATGGATTGAAGACATCATATTTGTCCTAATCTGCAATTGCGGGTACTGATTGTTGGATAAGATCTCCAGCTGTATTGTCTGTGTTGGAAGCGATCTGTTATGCCATCATTGTTGGTGATTCAATTGGAGGTGCATCGTTTGCAACAGGAGTTGTCGTAGAATCAGGTGTATCAACTGTTGGACTATTATCAGGTTGAGCAGCGGAATCGGTGGATACATCTGGTGCACTTTGTACAAGAGAATCATCGAACAGTGGAGCAAACAGTGTTTCCAATTGTTGACGGTTGAGTGACAACTGTTCAGCTGAAGGAACTGAAAACTTTAGACGGTTGGTTGCGGGTCCTAAGCTGTGGTGCTCAGAAGCCATAACAGTTAAGCTCGGGTCCGAAACTGAGTTGTTCCGAAGCCATACAATTAAGTTCGGGTTTCGTACTGAAGTATACGAAAGCCATACCTGTTCAATCTGTTAAGAAAGAAAGAAGACAAAACAGAGAACAAGGATCCCCAAGTATAACTGGGTTCCGGATGTTAGAAGCATAAAGAAGTAGTGTCAATTATCTTCTTGACACCAGAACACACTATATCAATGATTTCCTTTCTCTTCTCAGGGATAGTTTCTGTGGATTTCACATTAGTTTTGGTGCAAATGTCTAATATCTTTCCTGTAGGAATCCACCTAAGACCAATCATTTTGAAAATTCTACCCGTGGGTACCCACCTAAGGTTAGATCTAGGAGATGTTTTCCTCTTTGGTGCAGTGGAATGAAATGTGGGAGCATCACTTGGTTGAGAAAACCTATGTCCTATATTGATCCACTTCTTAGGTTTCTGAATCTTAACTTTTGGTTCAACGGGTTTGTTTGTCTTACACGATTGTGCCTTTGCACGTGAATTTCCTTTTGGTAGATATTTTGAAGCACAAACATCATGATTATTTACGCAACTACTCTTAGAAGCTAGCCAATTCCTATTAGTTTGTTGAGTACTTTTAGGTTTTGGTTTGCTACTACTAATAGTGGAAGGCATCACACGAGGTTTTGAACCTAGAATTCCGTCCTTTTGAAGTAGTGCCTTTTTCCTAGCCTTTTCTAGATCATAGTTCTTGTACATGTCATTTTTATCATAAGACTCTTTACTTTTAATGCTCGTTTTAGACACGTTTTTCGAACTAATCCTAGATGAGCCGGACATAATCATGTGTTTAGGTTTAGCAGAAACAGATGCATTTTCCTTTGGCCATGAATGTGGAGTGACTGGTTTTGTCAAATGATTTATCTCAACAACTTGGGAGGCAAACCGAGATTTTGAAGATTTGGCTCGTTCAGATTTAAATGCAGTTGGTTGTCTAATCACTGATGGTTTTCTGATTGTTTGAATAGGCGGTTTCCCCAAGATTGATGGTTTTACAAACTTAGTATCCACACTCTGGCCAGTCAATCTTCTTAATTTGTTTTGCAATGCAGCATTTGCAAACCCTTGTGCTTGAATTTGACCTTTTAAAAGCTCATTTTCCTTAACTAATGTATCCACACGTTTACTTTGTTCATTCAAAAATTGACCATTGTTGCCCGAATTTAGAGATTCGTTTTGCAATTTAAGTTCAAGTGAGATGCAATGTGCCTCAAGTTTTGAAAAATCTTTTTGAAACTGGGCAATGGTCTTTTTGAGAAGAATATTTTCAGACTCAAGAGTTTGGTTTGATGTATCAGTCATTAGAGTATCAAGTAAGGGCTCAGAATCAAAATGTTTGTCTAGACATTGGACAACATTCTGGTCAACCTCTCCTTCATTTCTGAATTCAAGTTGCTCAGATTGTTGTTTATCATTAGCAGGCATAACATGAACAACAGTAGATTGTACCTCAACCATTAGCTCTTTGTCGAAGTTGGGTTCTGTGTCATAGATGGGTATGACATCTTCCTCAACAGTCTGTTCTTTGTCAAAGTTGGGCTCTGAGTCATAGGAGGGTCCGATCTCTGTATAATCAGCGTCTGCATCACTTTCTAATCTGCTGATGTCATTCGACTGTTCTAATTCTGTCCCACTACTTTCCTTGTCAACCAAACTAGCATCTAAAGCTTTAGCCGTATTTACTTTCCCTTCTTGAGTCTGCAATTTTCTTTCATTCACCCTTTTACTAAACTCTCTTTCATAAAGTATTCTTTCAGCAATTAACTTCTCAAGAGAATCCATTAATTGGAGCAGTATATCTTTGAAACTTTGAAAACCAAGTCGAGTGTTTTCAAGAAAATACTTGCTTGCTATGAGAGAGTCATCGTCCGAATATAACCTCGTACGGATGAATTGCTGAAACTGTTTCTTAAGTACACTAAAGGCAGCCGTGGATCCATTCTCGTGAAGTTCTTCTTTGTTAAGTTGATTTTCAAGTTGATCCATGTTGAGGAACATCGTATGAGTGAAAATCTCAAGGTCTTCTCCAAAGAAGGATGGAAATGCCCGTTTGAATCCATTCTCGAGACGAGTGCTAGCGAAGTCTTTGTTTGAGAGAATCTTAAGGTGTGAATGAAGTAATATAAAAGACGCCATACATTTTTCTTTACATAATTTCACAACTGGATCTTCAGAA
>LBNU01030240.1:16316-33324 GCA_014162995.1 Artemisia annua | reverse complement strand
ATATATATATATATATATATATATATATATATATATATATATATATATACATATACATATACATATATATATACATATACATATATATATACATTATATATATATGTATATATATATATATATACATATATACATATATATATATACATGTATATATATATATATATATATATATACATATATATATATACATGTATATATATATATATATATATATATATATATATATATATATATATATATATATATATATATATATATATATATATATATCTTTATATTATATATAACAGGATGCGTTACACGTAGATTAATCAAGAAAACGCCACCTCATTGCCCAGTAATTCATTATCAGTCATGTCATCACATTGTCGCCATGTAAGCAATTTTAAATCCGGATTTAATGTTTGTAAAAAAGGAGCTGCCAAGATTCGAACCCACAGCCTTACAGATATTATGTGGTATGTTAACCACTGAACCACCACATTTTTTTGTTGAGATTCTGTATCTCAAAATCTATATAGGAAATCTGCAATGGACACATAAAAGTTATTGTCTACATAAATATATTTCCAGCCCAGTAATCACACAAATAAAAAAACGCGCGTACGCCTACATAAAATAAAAACCCTAAATCAAAACAAACCCACACAAATTCATTCATTGCCATCCTTCTTCTCCAAAAACACTAAATCAAAACATTTGTTTTGTGCGTAGCTTTGAGGTAGATGATGATTTGGCTGCTATGAGGTACACAAGTTGTTTTCTACATGTGTAAAAGTTTTGTAGTGTAAGCAAGACTTTGTGTGTTCTGTTGTTATAATGTGTTAATGGTTTTAATGATCCGTAGTGGTAACAATTTCATTCTTCAATTTTAATTGCTTAGATCTGATGATGATGATGTGGAGGATTACAAGGAAGATGTTCTTCAAGGTAGGTATTACATGTTCTATACATGATGTAAATTGGCTTATATCATGTTCATATTTGTTTTGTAGGGTTTGGATTATGCAATGATGACAGGAGGACATGTAGCTCCACTTGGTGCGCAAGCTGTTACTAAAATTCATGACGATAGTCGAAGCTACATGTAGTTTTATGAATAAATAATTCAAACCCTCACTATTTACAGAAGCTGTTACTAAAAGCCGGAGGTAGGACATTTAAGGTTCCAACCTCATCTTATATCTTCTTATTTTCCTGATAAAATTTGCTTTTTGCTTATCAGAATTAACAACAGTTTTGGTAGTGCATTTAGGAAAAAAAATGTCGAGGATGGACGTTATGATTTATGTTATTTAGTCGACTTGGTTGAGTTACTAGGTTGGACATATTTTTTAATCTCATTACAACGTAACAGAAGCTGTTACATATCCCTCCCCATCTACAAACCCTAATATAGTTTGGATGTATTTTGCTGAAGATGAGTTGATAACCTATTAAGCATGAAAGAATTGCTTATTGGACCTTTTCTGGATTTCAATAAGATGATAAAACCCGGTTTATTGTAACCGATATTTATATTTGTTATCGTAATTGTCATACCAGATGCATTTATTGGCTTCATATATACTCATCTTATTTGTAATGTTGTGGTGTTATTGGGTTCATATTGTGCTCAACGGATGGACCGCCTATAGACTTCAAGATTCCTATAAACCCAGTCAAAAAGGTTGAGGGAACACTTGAGCATATGAGAGTGTTAAAATTCTACAACTCTCAGGTGATATGTTGATTTTTTTACTCGAAATCCATTTTTTTTTCTTTTTTTCTTTTTTTTTTTAAATAATTTATCATTAATAGTTAACAAACTGATACATTGATGTGTTACCTTCAATATGAATCTGAATGTATCATGATATGTTTGTTGTTTTTTCGAAACGAACAGGGATGCACAGAGCCGCCTTTGCCTTGCCTTTGTTTGTCAAGAGGGAAGTGAACTTTCTTTGAAGATTATTAATTATTTTGCATGAGCACGTACCACCACACCCCTCCAATTTATGTTTTTAAATTCTTACTTAAGTCTATATTATTTGATTATTTAGTTGCTATTGGACTGTATATTTTTTATTTTGCTCTTTCTAATATCTATGTATTTACTTGAAAATTTGTACCTCAAGGTAAAGTTTAGGTACTAACAGTAACAATTATTATTATGCTAAACTAAGATGTTATATAAACTATTTACGACAAGGCTTAATCGAAAAAATTAGTGAAGCACTATGGTTAAAGAACACCAAGCTTCAATTACCAAGTCAAATAAGTACATGTAAACAAGCTAAAGAATAACAAAACTTTGGAGGGAATTCATAGAGATTAATCAAAATAAATTGTTCAAAAGTAAGGGCATGGTTTAATGCACATAACCAAAACAGTTAGACATCAAGCATTAGCCACACTTATTTAGTTGTCAACAACTAACCTTTTGTTAGAGTTCAATCCCTTGGAAAATTTTTCTAGAAAACATAGCGATTGATACGTAGCCTCCCTTGAATGTTCTTAACATCAGTATGAGTATTCAACGTATTATCTGTTTAAAGTTCTAACATACTATTTGTTACAGCATATATACTAACTGTTGATCTGCTTACAAGCATTGTGCTTATTTGAGAGTCTTATTTAATCTAAATTAAATAGAAAAACAGTTTTTAACCTAATACTTGAAAATCCATATCTACTGAAACATATATTTTCTTCCATTGTTGTGAATTAAGATTTGAGTGATGGTTGGTTTTAGTTTATTTTGGAAATTTGTAGCACGGGGATTCATACTTTTTGAACAAGCTACCCAGTGAAGGTATGTACAAGTTTTATTACAGTTAGATTATATTTATGTTGTACAAATTTACAGTAAAAAAATACTATCTTGCATGTTTTATTAGGTTAAAATAATTATTTTTACACTAGATCTGTTGTGGGCTTCACTTATCAATAGCTGTTGGTGCAGGTTGGTTTCTCTGAGATGTTTAGATATCATTTGAGCCTTCGTATCAACAATACTACAACTAATGAGGTGTAGTTAAGTATCGAAAATAAAAAGTTTAACAAAGTCAGCTGAGATAGTAATTCCTTTAGTGAAAAACAAACATACTTTCTTCTCTTTGTATTATTTGAAAATTTGAAATCTCAATAAAATGAATCTTTGCGTTTAGATGGAACTACTCACATAATCTAGAGCATATACACTATTAGAGCTATTCAAGTCGCTGCACCTGTTGGAGTGTAAGACACCGCCTGAGAAGACAAAATGTCTACAATTGCACGTTATGTCCTGTTCATTTTGTTCAGTTAAGGAATTTCAAAGTATGACAAGATCTTTTTGGTGATCATTGCAGGTGATCTCTATGCATCGCTCTTCTTTACAAAGTTTGCCTACTACTTAGGTTTGTTTAAGGACTGCTTGGCTAAGCTTTTCTTGACGACTTAAATTTGTTTTTTATTTATTTGTCACGTCAGTTTATGAGCTCATGCATTACGGTTTCATAGTCATTTGAGCGTAAGTCTTGCTCAAAGTAAATAACAATACGTTAAATGATGTTTTCCAATTTTGGTGGCAGGCCAAGGTTGGAATATATTGCTCCCAAGGTTTTAGTAAATGATGCCTTTTTCACATGTAAGGAAGTCGAGGTAAACTACCTTATTCGAGTGTAAGTCTCGCTGTTATGACTTAAATAATAAGATGCTTTTAGAAAATTGTTATTAAATAATCATTCGGGGTTAAATCAAACTTTAACTTCTTTTTTCCGTTATGTAAATGTGTAGGGTGCGGAGAAACAATATTGAGTTCATGTCTCACGAAAACGAGATAGTTGAAACGATCAAAGGTATTATGTAAAATTTATACTCTTATTTATCCTGTTTTGACAAGTTAAAATCCAAGTGGTTTAACATATTCACTTTTCCCGCATTCGTTTTTAGTTTTGTATATTGAAATACTGAAATTTTAGTTATTGCCGATAAGATAATGGACATGCTCTATGTGGCTTCAAAAAACGGTTCATCCAGAATTCAAATCTGTATATCAGATTGTAAGTTTCTTTAAAAGGGATATACATTTTTTTCTTCCTTATTAAGAATATTCGAATTCTTTTTGTTTGGATATAGAATTCTCAGCCTGAGCAATTCCTAAAAGTATGGAAGCTTGTGCAAATTGGTTTTCACTTGCCATTAAAGACGATGACAAGCAACAATGCTCAAGTAGCCATAAACTTGATGATTCTAGACTTTCAAATGATTCCAGGAAGGAGTCGGAACAGGTGAGAAACAACATAAAATATGCCTTCAGTTCCATCTAATGTGACAAATATTTACTGAATATTTATCTAGAACAACTTTAATCTTTTGACGCAATGAGTTAGTAGGTTGTATTCATTATAAAACGCTTTCATTGACTTTTTCTGTATTAATCAATATGACTGCTTTTGCTATTCACCCTTTCTTCAGCTTACCATCTTGACATGTTAAAGATAGAAACATAACCAATATGAATGCTTTTGCTTTTCAACTTTTTCACGAGTGCTGGCACCTGACGACTCCACGAACTTCTTACAAGATTGATCATAAACATCCCGAAGCGGACATCGCTGGAGAAACTGCAGCTACATTTGCTGCATCGTCTATTGCTTTCAAATATTCAGACCCTGATTATCCTAATATACTTCTTAAACATACAAAGCAGGTAATAATCCAACATATTCTAGGCTCACTCTTAACAATCACATGTTAGATGAGTCACCTTAGATACATCTTATATACCGCTGTATCAAAAGTTTGTTATTTTGATAATTTTTCAGTTGCATTGCACGTACTATATAAGATTGCTAACCATTGAATCTTATAAAATTTTAGTTATTTGATTTTGCATAAGATAATCCTGAAGTTTACCCTGAGAGTATTCCAAGTGCCAGACATCTTTATCCAAGTAGTAGATATAAGGTAAAGCTAAGTAACAAGATAAATTATTTGATTATTAGAATTTGAGCTGCATATATTCTCCAAACATGTTCAATTACACTCGAAACCAATTACAGGATGAGCTACTACGGGCATCAGCATATTTATACCGTGCTACCAAAAAATAAAATCTATGGAGATTTCATCGCAAACATCAAATATTTAGGTGCCACTTGATCAATGTTCTATTGGGACAACAAGTTTGCTGTCATCCAAGTTCTCATTGAAAGGGTAATTTCTTAACATCATTTCTTATTTGTCATATCAAACTAAAAACAATCATTTGCATTTATGCACGCTCACATAATTGCTACAACATTTATGTAACAGTCTTTCGAGTATAAAATTGCATTAGTAAAACTAAGGGTTAGTTATCATCATAACCATAATGGTTGCAGTAAATATTATCTACCTATAAAATATAACAAGGTATTCCATTCTTATGCTTGATGAATATTAAACTGATCTTTGATCATCATTATATAGTATTTATATATGAGTCTTTATTAATTTTTTACTTCATCAGTTGGACTCAAGATTGGATCCACTATAAATATCAAAGGTAAATTTTTTTGCTCAATCTTCTATATATGCAGGGATTAATCAAAATACCAGGTTAGTGTGCTTGCTGTGGTTTTAGCTATGGGATTCGGTCACAATATTTGGACTGGCTTTATTAATGACAATCCCGTGATCATAAGCAGCTATGCTTCCATAACACCCCTTTTAGTGATATGGATCATTCTTGATAATAAAATGACAACCATAGTTTGGAACATTAAAAACTGCTGTGTGTATATGCTTAAAAGAGCATTAGCTTAGTTAACCTGCCGGTAGATGTGATAGTTTATATAGAAACTGGATGAACATAAGCTATTTGTAGGAGAGCGTATAGTAGTTATTGACTATCTCTAAATACCACGTAACAGAAAGCATATCATTTAATGTATCCATTATGATACTGGTGTGTGTTGAAGGATCCACTAACGATTTTTGCTCAAATTATGCGGTAATCAAATTCTTATTCAGTATACTTTTTTTTATGTTTTAGGTGTCATGTAAACTTAGAGGCTTACGGCTCCATCTATAAGAAAAAGAATAGAAAAAGGATTTCCTTTGTACGTGTTAATGTATTTTTGACTGAATTTCATAGTTAAGAATGTGTTACTGCATACTATTTTGCACTCATTAATGAGCATTTGTGAGAAAATATCTATGAAACTTGACATCAAGCAAATCAACATATAGCTCTAAGACAAGACAAGTATATATATATATATATATATATATATATATATATATATATATATATATATATAATAGGTAATGGAGGTTACTGAATTTTGTATTACAGTTCAATTAAGTAACTGAATTTTGTATTAAAATCTCCTTGCTCTCAATTGCATCACGGATGTAAGGATACATGTTCACTGCGGTTCCTAAATGAAAATCACCACCAAATTCGAAGGTGTCAAACATACTTTTACAGCCAGCGAGATGTGCAAGAATCCGAAGCTACAGCTACTCATGTATAAGTCATGCACAAAATTAATAGACTGTGCACCCTACTGAATTTCAAAATTACAATGAAGAATCGAATCAAGATTCCATCCCAGTTATCAATATGTCCAACTTTGATGACCCGAATGTTGCAAACGCCATATGTGCTGCAGCAAGCAAATGGGGCTTTTTTCAAATAGTGAACCATGGAGTCCCCATTCATGTTCTTGATGATTTCAAAGACGCAATGAATTTGTGATAATATCGGTATATTCAGACGGGACCTGTTTTTATAGCATACCACCAACTAATACTCTTAAGTAAATCACACATGAGCAACCCACAAAACAATGTCACAATGTATACATTAATTACCCAAATATTCTTTTATAGGAGTTGTTGTACGAAGTTCTTAGAAAGAAGTCATGTCCATCCGAAAGTGGTTATGTGTGACGTGGATGCAAGCATAGAGGCATGGCAGCCGGGACCCTTGGCTGTACTATAAGTGATCTTGGAAATAATATCTCTGAAATCTCACATTACCAGTTGTTGCTGCCCTAACTGAAAATGACATCAACTTGGTAAAAAACTACACAGTGACTACCATGTAATTCCATAGTTCTATTGAACTTCTTAGTTTAATTAGTAATATGTGACTATGAGTTTTCCATAATGTAACTACCGGATGACGTGCTACTCATCATTCAAATAAGCATCCTGAATTTAAAATTCTCATACGTGAAGCTATTTGAAATCCAGATGCGACTTTTTTTTACTTCAGCGAGCATGTTTCTTCCTGATCTTATGAAGGTACTTCTTTCTGTTTACAAGTTATACGTTTATAAACGAAACTAAGACATCTACGTGTTTCGTCCTGCCTTTATATTTGCAAACCTGAGCCAGGGCTATTGGGATATCAAGGAAAAAACTAAATGTCGTTAACAGAAGAACAAGGCCATTACCGAGGCAGAGGTCATTTGGGCAGACCGATATTCTGCAGTGGCGTGCAAGGTTTACTATATGTACACTTGCACATCAGTGATTTGTGTAGCTAATTTGACATGAGTATGATCAGCTATGATGTATCTTATTGTTTTGATGACGTGTTCTGGTGTATTTGTAATTGCAGCATATATGAGTAGAACTTGCGAGCTGAAATCACATAAGCTCATAAGCCCACAAATAAGTTTAAACAATCATTCACAATCCCAAATTTTGTGGCTTATGAGCTTATTAAGATTTAAAGATGAACTATTAGTTCATAAGCTGAAACATAAGCCTAACTAATGGGCTTATGAAATATAATGTAGCTAACTCATAAGTATAACATGTATGGTATATGTGATTATGGTACGAATTATGTAAGTAATTCTAGAGAGATGTTAGAGAGAGAAAGTAAAGAGGTGGGAGCCTTTGAAAGAAACTTAGTGAATGTTAGATTGAAGTGAAAGGTCCAACCCTCTCCCTTGGTGGGAGAGGGTATTTATACTTACATATTTTCTATATTTACATATTTTTCTATATTTTCTAATACAATCCTTTTAAGCAGGCGATATGTTGTTTGGAAGGATCATGCATTGGCATACAGTATGATACATTTTTTCTTGGTAATTTTCAAGATTTCTTTTCTTATGTTATGATGAGCTACGTGAACAATATCAATATGTTCTCGAAAGCAAGACATTTCTTAAGAAGATGATTGTTCTTAACATATTGTCTGTTTCTTTTTATTTTCCAATACGTGATGTAGAAAATGAGCTACTATCTTCAAATGCATAATATTGTTAACCCTTAACCACTCTTTAATCCATGATATTCACATGGTTGTTTTAAATACTTTGTTTTTTTCCCAGCAATTTAATGATCACACTGGAGACCTGTTACAAGCATATCCAAACACCCTCTACACTTGCAAGACTTGCACCACCGTAGGATTGTATATGGAAAGAATGCACAAGGTAAAGGTATTTTTATTTAGATTTGATTTAATTCTCAATATTTAAAGTGTTTACTTTATTTCGGATTTAGCTAAAAACATATACTTTGTAATGGCGGATAATTGATTAAGTTTTACTTCCTCTTATCAGATTTCTATTCATTTTTTTCCGTTATTCACTGTATAAATATTTTACGATGTTCGTATTTCATTAACCGTTGCTTAATTTATTCCTTTGTCACTTTTTCAGGCATTTTTTACAAGCCTTCTTTCGTTATAGTCAAATGTGTCAATAGCTTATTACCCTTTCTTTCAACATGTACACTTTCCAACCATTTTTTACCACCCTTCTTTCCCTATAGAAAAATATGTCAACGATATTCATAAGTCATGCCCGCCCATCGGGCGGGCTTTGAAAGCTATATATCACCTAACTTAGAATCAAGCAATTTTCACAAAGAATAAACAGTTTCATAAAAAGTTTTAAAACGTAATTACAAGCGGTAAAACTATTCAATCCCCTCCCCCTCTTCTAGTTTCTATAAAACTATTCAATCCCCTCCCCCTCTTCTAGTTTCTACAAACAACTCTCATAGACTTGATCCAACCATTCATTGATCTTTATAATAGCTCTACCTCTAAACAAATACTCCGTTTATTACCTGTTGTTCCGTCTACCAAAAATCAATAGTTTTAAACTCTTAATCTATTTGTTATCCAACACAATATTCAACATCCAAATTGTTTCAAATCAAACCCATAACTATATACACAATGAATAACTAAACAATCTAAAACAAACACACATTTAATGCAGACACAAACAATGCGGTAACATATTCAAAAATCTAATACGCAAAACATCAAACAATTGAAGTATATTACATATTTACTTCTTTCACCACACATCTAAGCCCAAACAAAATACCAAAAATTCTTTAAGAAACATAAAACAAATTAGATGAATATTGGCGCAAAAAAAGGTGTATAGGGGCAATAATTATACTTACAAAATCGTGATTTTGGTTTGACCATTGATGCAAAACTTACGGTTTCAATTTGTAGTCATTGTGACAAATCAAGTCTATTGTTTATCAACATAAAAGAGTAAATTTCAAAAATCGTCTTTTTGGTTTAGCGAAATTGCACGTTCCGTCCGTGTGGTTCGTTAAGTGCAAAAACCGTCCGTATTTTACACTGTTTCGTCGGTTTTAGTCCTCAATTTTAACCGATGTTAAATGAATTCTGTTAAGAGTTACAAGTTAGCCCTTTTGGCCAATAACCATCTATAATTTAAAATTTTCATCCGTTTTATACATTTTTATACGTTTTCATACGTTTTTATCAATTTTCATCTATTTTATGCGTTTTCATCTGTTTTTATACATATTTGTCCATTTTTATACGTTTTCGTCCGTTTTTATATGTTTTTATCCGTTTTTATACCTTTTCGTCCATTTTTATAGGTTGTCCGTTTTTTTTGAAGTTGACGTTTTTAATTATATGTTTTCATCCGTTTTAAACGCTTTCATTATGTTTCTTATGCTTTTATACGTCTTTATCCATTTTTATTCCCTTTCATCCGTTTTTATACATTTATATCGGTTTTCATACGTTTTGTCCATTTTTTATACATTTTCATCTGTTTTTATATGTTTTTATATGTCTTTATCCGTTTTATACGTTTTCATACATTTTTATCTATTGTCATACGTTTCAACCGATATTTATTTATTTTTGTCCGTTTTTATATATTTTCATACGTTTTTATCAATTTTCATCAGCATTTATACGTTTTGATAAGTTTTTATCCGTTTTTGTACGTTTTGTTTGTCTTGCATACGTTTTCATCTATTTTTATAAACTTTTATATATTTTTATATATTTTCATCCGTTTTTATACGGTTTCCTTTGTTTTTTTCTTACTTTTTTATACGTTTTCATACGTTTTAATCCGTTTTTATACATTTCGTCCATTTTTATATGTTTTCATCCGTTTTCATACGTTTTGACAGTTTTTTATACTTTTTTGTCCGTTTTTTATATGATTTCACACGTTTGAATCCTTTTTTACATGGTTTCATATTTTTTTATACGTTTTCGTTCATTTTTATACGATTTTATCCGTTTTCATACATAGCAACCGTTCTTTATACTTTTCATCCGTTTTATATGATTTCACACGTTTTATCCATTTTTATAAGTTTTCAACTGTTTTTATACCTTTTCATACCTTTTTTTATCCGTTTTCATACATTTCGTCCATTTTTATACGTTTTCGTCCATTTTTATACGCTTTATTTGTTTATATACGTTTTCATCTATTTTAATATGTTTATCTTCATTTTTCTTACTTTTTTATACGTTTTAATCCGGTTTCATCTGTTTTTATACTTTTTTGTCCCTTTTTATATGTATAAAAACAGATAAAAAACGTATAAAATAGACGAGAACGTATTAAACAGATGAAACGTATAAAAACAGATAAAACCATATAAGATCAGACTAAACATATAAAAACAGACGAAAATGGATAAAAACGGATGAAAACGGAAAAAACGTATAAAAAACAAACGAAACGTGTAAAAAATGGATATAAACGTATGAAACATATAAAAACGAACAAAAACGTATAAAAACGGATAAAAACGTATGAATACAAACGAAAACGTTTAAACGGATAAAAACGTATAAAAATGGATGAAACGTATGAAAACATATAAAAATGAACGAAAACGTATAAAAACATATAAAAACAGAAAAAAAACGTATGAAAACCAGACGAAAATATACAAAAACGGACGAAAACGTATAAAAACATAAGAAAAACGAAGGAAAGCGTATAAAAATGGATGAAAAAAGACATATGAAAACGTATAAAAATGGACGAAACCGTATAAAAACAGATAAAAAGTGTAGAAAAACGTAAGAAAAACGAAGGAAAGCGTATAAAAAACGGATGAAAACGTATAAAAATGGACGAAACGTATTAAAAATGGATAAAACGGAGGAAAACGTATAAAAACGGACGAACACATATAAAAACAAGCGAAAACGGATAAAAACGGGCGAAAACTATAAAAACGGATGAAAATGGATAAAAACTGATAAAAACGTATGAAAACGTATAGTAACGTATAAAAATGGATGAAAATTTTCAATCATAAACGGTCGTTAGTTTAAAGGATGGCCGTTGTAACAGTTGTTAGCCAAAAGGGCTAACGTGTAACAGCTAACGGAATCCGCTTAACACCAGTTAAAACGAATGACTAAAACTGACGAAACAGTGCAAAATACGGACAGGTTTTTTGCACTTAATGAACCACACGGACGAAACGTGCAATTTGGCTAAATCACAAGGACAATTTTTGCAATTTACTCAACATAAAATGATAAACGTTTAAAGATTAAACAATCTTTAAAATATTAATTTAATAATAGTTTTAATCAGTACTCCGTTGTATAATAGTTTACTAACATTAATAAATTGTACAATCATTTTTAGTTTATAGAATAATATACACTTTTTATAAGTAGTAGAGATATGCAACATTAATTCAACTACTCTTGTATCTCATCAACAAAATCATAAGAACTTCAATTCTATGTAAACTTTTCAATTTTTTTTTTTTTTTTTTCAAAATAAACTTTTCAAAATAAATACTTTTCAAAATAAATATACTTGCAAACCAATTCGGATGCTTGATATTCCACGATTAATTTCAAAGTCTGCAAAAGAATGACATAACACACCCGATGATGATGTATAGTCCATATTCAAGTCACGAACCCGATTAATGAACATTACTAATGCCCAAGCCCACCACGAGGGGGCTATCATAACAATGATTGGGCTACCATACTAACGGTTTGGGTTCACGAAAGCCCAAACCCAAAGTTATTTATGGTCTTGATATGGATATCTCTTATTTAAGGGATATATATCAAACACAACCGGATATATACCGAAGAGTAAGGAGCACGTATCCAATAAGGATTTCGTGCCTATATAAAGAATATTATAACTCTCATTGAACGTATGATTGACAACCCTAACTCTTCAATACAACCCTAAAACCGATTACTTACTCTCACGCCGGAGGATAATCGTGGGAGACAATCACACGATAAGCCTAACGGTGTTTGTTTGCTTTCTTAGTGCGCAGGTCTCAAGCATTAAGATCTGATTGGTACGAGAACAGGAACCCAAATAAGGAACGCCCAATTTTTGTATCAACAAGTGGCGCCATCCGTGGGACCCTACACTAAGAACTAGAATGACGAAACACAAAAACTCAAGCCAGCGGACTCTGCAGTTGGAAAAAACACGTGGTGACCCTCAGAGGAGGAACCATCAAGATTCAACCTCTAGGCAGGCCTCTGGAACAACCAACGCGCCTGGTCACCAAGAATCGGGCCCAACCCTAATTCTCCCAACGGTAGAATTGCCCACAGGGACTACCCAGACCACCACGGTGGTTCCAAGCACTGAAGAACTTCAGCGCACTCTCTTCAATACTCCCCATCAAACGGCACCCATTGTGGACAACACTGTGCCGCCAGGCGTTCCTAACCGGGATAGGGGACCTAATGCGGAAGCATATATCGTTGCGCTGGAGGAGGACATGCCTGAGTTAACGCTAAGTAATTTTGTATCTCAAAATTACGAAACCTTAACTAACCTCATGCAAGAGGAGGCAAGAAGAAGGTCAAGTCAGAGCCTACAAGCCCAGCTTAACTTTAATGAAACATCCCCACCGCGCTACCAGGAGCGCAAAAACAATGAGAGGCGTACCAATGTCCACGCTAGACTTGGTACAGTATCCAATTCACAATACTCGGAGGAATACGAAGACAATGAGAGGCGTACCAATGTCCACGCTAGACTTGGTAATCGCAGGATCCAAGATAGACTTGGACGGCAAAGCTCACCGAGCGAGAGCTCTTCAAGGTCTGGAAGCAGAAGAATTCATGATAGACTGGGGAGACGAATTTCCCCAAGTGAAAGCCCCTCAAGCTCAGACTCTGAGGAAAAACGGCGCAAGCGCCGCAAAAGGGACGATTCTTCCTCAAGTAACTCATCGGACAACGAGGACAAAGAGACAGGACACTGGAAGTCCAGAGGAAGACATCGCGAGGAAGAAGACGAAGATATATCTCTTCCTTGGCGTCGCCAAAAAGTTGATGCATTCACACGGCGCATCAGCGATTATTCGGATCACAAGAAAAGGCGCATGCCCACCAATGTTAAAACATATGATGGAACGGGTGATCCTGATGACCACCTAAAAATTTTTGAATCCGCTGCTACTATCGAAAATTGGCCACAACCTGTGTGGTGCCATATGTTTAACTCCACATTAGTAGGGAATGCGCGAACTTGGTTTAGCAAGCTTCCACGAAGAAGCATAAACGGGTTTGAAGAGTTGCGAAAAGCATTCCGCTTGAATTTCACTCAGAGAAAGAAGTGCGCCAAGAACCCTGTTGAACTGGCCAGAGTAAAACAGCGCCAAGGGGAATCAACGAGTGCTTACGTGGAGCGCTTTAAGGATGAATGTATACACGTCAAGGCGTGTCCTGAAGTACTAAAAATCTCAGGGTTCATGAATGGGATTAATAACCCAGAGCTCATTAGGAAATTAAATGATAAGGTTCCCCAAACCTTTGATGAACTAATGAAGCGCAAAAGATCTTTTATCCAAGGAGAAGCAGCTGTTGCGGATAGCAAAAAAGGCTACTCAAATTATAGGCCACAAGACCAGCCTAGGAGACAATCCAATGACCAAAGTAGCAATCGCAGCAAGAATTATCGCAGTCAGGAAAACAGACGAGATAATGACAAATATACTCCCCTCACGAAGACTCCGAGGGAGATATTTGTAACAGAAGGCGCAAACTTCCCAAAACCCCCACCAATGCGCATGCCAGAGGATCGACGTATAGGGAATGGATACTACGAATACCATGGACAAAAGGGCCATACCACTAACGAGTGTGTCCAACTACGACAACTAATCGACAAGTTAGTAAAAGAGGGTAGAATGGATCACCTCGTTAAGAATATTAAAGAAGGAAAGGATAAACAAAAGAATGGAGGTAAGAAAGAGATACCCAAAGATAAGGCTGACATCATTTACATGATACAATCATGGCAGCGAAAGACGAAGCAAAAAATCAGCCAAAAATTTTCTTTTGGGAATGAAATCTCCTTCCCCACTCTAGCTACGGACAACGCAGTAGTAGAGCCACTAACCATTGAGATACATACAGGGGGACACGATATCCGCCGCATGTATATTGATGGAGGAGCATCCGCAGACATTCTGTATGAACATTGTTTCAAAAGGCTGTGACCTGAGATACAAAGTCAGTTAATTCTGACCACGACGTCGCTGACTGGCTTCACAGGAGAGAAGATATGGCCTATGGGGCAATTGCGCTTACTTGTAGTTGTTGGTGATGAACAACACTCTACAGCAACCTGGATGAACTTTATGGTAATCAAGTCTCCTTCACCGTACAATGGCATCATTGGAAGACCTGGAATATCATCTATGACGCGCTGTACCATCCACAGCACATGGGATGCTCAAATTCCCAGTGGATGGAGGCATTGTGACCATCTACAATACCGCTACATCACCCAAAGAGTGCAACACGGTGACAAGTGAAACGGGGAATATCCCAAAACAGTGCGCGACTAAGGTACCAAACATCAAGGTTGCAATTCATCCCAACTACCCAGACCAAGAGGTATCGATTGGAGGTTCACTCTCTGACAAAGGCAGGGCGGCTGTGTGTGCACTCTTGCAGAAAAACCTAGATATCTTTGCGTGGGAACCTAAACACATGACTGGGGTACCACGATCTATCACAGAGCACAAGCTAAAAATCCGACAAGGATATCCCCCAATACGACAGAAGAAGCGTGGCCAAGCACCAGATCGCGCCAAAGCCATCCTAGAGGAGGTACATAAACTCGTAGACGCAGGCATCATGCGGGAAGTCTACTACCATGACTGGCTTTCCAATCCAGTAATGGTAAAGAAGAGCGATGGCAGTTGGAGAATGTGCGTGGACTTTACGGATCTTAATAAAGCATGTCCACAGGACTGTTACCCGCTACCAGAGATAGACTGAAAGGTAGAATCCCTGTGTGGATACCCCTTTAAGTGTTTCCTAGACGCATACAAAGGGTACCATCAAATTCAGATGGCTGAGGAAGATGAAGAGAAAACAGCCTTCCATACAAGTCAAGGGGTCTATTGCTATACAAAAATGCCTTTTGGTCTAAAGAATGCGGGAGCAACAAACCAGCGATTGGTAGACACTGCGTTTGAAAAGCAAGTAGGTCGCAACCTGAAAGTTTATGGTGATGACCTGGTTATCAAGAGTCACACTGAGGAAGAATTGGTGCGCGACATTGAGGAAACATTCACAACACCGGGAAGGATCAATATGAAGCTAAATCCCAAGAAGTGTACCTTTGGCGCCACCGAGGGTATGTTTCTTGGGTATTTGATAGAACCTGATGGCATTAAGCCCTACCCAGAAAAGACAAAAGCTGTCATTGAACTCTCCTCACCACGCACGCTAAAAGAAGTCCAGTCATTAAACGGCAAATTAGCTGGACTAAATCGATTCTTGTCCAAGTCAGCAGACAAATCACTCCCACTCTTTAAAACACTCAAGAAGTGTACAAAAAAGGGAGANTACCCAGAAAAGACAAAAGCTGTCATTGAACTCTCCTCACCACGCACGCTAAAAGAAGTCCAGTCATTAAACGGCAAATTAGCTGGACTAAATCGATTCTTGTCCAAGTCAGCAGACAAATCACTCCCACTCTTTAAAACACTCAAGAAGTGTACAAAAAAGGGAGACTTTCGATGGACTACGGAAGCGGAAGAAGCTTTCATACAGCTTAAGCAGCATATAGCGGCGCTTCCCAAACTAGTCGCACCTCGACCAGGGGAGGAATTGATCATGTACTTATCCGCGACTCATGGAGCAGTCAGCGCAGTGCTACTGACAGATAGGAATTCGGTGCAAACACCGGTATACTTCGTGAGCAAAGCGCTTAAGAAAACGGAGGTTAACTACAGTCCAATGGAAAAATTGGTCTTGGCGTTAGTGTTTGCAGCCAAAAGACTGCGCAGGTACTTCCAAGCGCATCCCATAGTGGTGATCACAGATCAACCCATCCAGCAAGTTATCTCAAAACCTGACACATCTGGGCGATTGCAAAAGTGGAGTGTATTGCTAGGCGAACATAACATCTCCTATAGACCACGCACTGCAGTTAAGGGACAGATACTAGCAGACTTCATCATCGAAAAGTCAGATACCGATGATGTACCTTCACACCCCAAGACGGAACAGCAAGAAACATGGATTCTATTTACAGATGGATCCTCATGCGTAGACGGCTCAGGCGCAGGCCTTATCCTCACTAACCCAGAAGGAATGGAATTCACTTACGCTCTACGTTTTGAATTCACAGCCACGAACAACGAGGCAGAATACGAAGCCCTAATATATGGACTAACTTTATAACTGTGATGCACTAAAATTCGCCTTCCTAGACTTTTTATTTTAAGAGACTTTTTATTATAACCCCAC
>LBNU01030234.1:43128-63139 GCA_014162995.1 Artemisia annua | reverse complement strand
ATATGGACTAGAAGACTCTAAGCCACTTAAGACACCCATGTCCTCGGAAATCAAACTCACAAGAGATGAAGAAGGTGAGTCCGTAGACAACACTAAGTATAGAGGAATGATAGGTAGTTTACTATACTTAACGGCAAGTAGACCCGATATCATGTTTAGTGTTTGCCTTTGTGCCCGCTTTCAAGAGGATCCCAAAACCTCTCACCTAGAAGCGGTTAAGCGTATCTTCTGATACATTAGGTCACTATACACTTAGGATTATGGTATCCTAAGGGATCCGGAATAGAAACTATTGTCTATGCGGATTCGGATCATGCGGGAGACTACGTGGATCGAAAAAGCACTAACGGTATTTGCACGTTTATGGGATGTTGTCTAACATCTTGGTTTTCGAAGAAGCAAACCGTTCTTGCTATTTCTACCACCGAAGCCGAATACATAAGCGCCGGAAAGGCATGTCAACAAGCACTATGGATGAAACAAGCTCTCGTAGACTATGGCGTTAGGTAAGAAAATGTTCCTACTATGTGTGATAACAAAGGAGCTATAGATTTAAGTAAGAATCCCGTTCAACACTCTAGGACTAAACATATAGAGATACGTCATCACTTCCTTAGGGATAATTGTGGAAAACTAGAATGGGGGTGTTTTCATAAACAAAGTTACAAAAACTTTGTTTATGAAAACACCAATCCAAACTTTATGTGATACCAAAAGACTTGCACAATTATAAACAATGATATCAACAGGTATATAATATGACAAGTATGTAAGTAAGTAAGTAAAAAGATAGAGATGGAAGGATGGCACCGTGAGACAAAGGATTTATACTGGTTCGGCTACGAGATTTGTTTATATACTAACTAGGAAGAGTAGGGAACAAGTTAGGGTTTGGAACCCCTCCCCCCCTTGGTCGGCCGAATCTAGATCCCCTAGGGGATTCTAGAACTTCTCTTGTTTCCTAATTTTACATAAACACTTCTTTCCTTATTTTCGTCTAACGGTCGTTAGTCATTTAACGGTAAACACTAACGTTCGTTAAGTACTTGTGTCTAATAATAAATATAAATATACATTTATTATTTTTCCTTAATACTCATTTGTATCGTGTGCAATCCCGAGGTCTCGCGTTCGATTCTAGACATTTACATATTAAACGATAACCACATTTCCAACAAAAGCAACCTCATTTAAGACGATAGCTAGTTTCATAATGTTAAAGACCTTTTTGTTTCGAGTTTTTTGGTACTCGACAACCAGGCTACTCCTAGTAGTTAAAAAATGAACATGTATAATGGTAGATACACAATTGCATGTTGAAGTCACTTATAATAAGTAGAGCTGATGGTAGATACTACTATACTAGATATACATATACCTTTTAATGAGATGATATGTGGCCTGATAATGTACTTTTTTTTATTAGCAAATTTGTATGAAATTTTGGTACAAAAATATTTACTTATTGTAGTAGCTATAATGAACTTCACTTAAAACAATATTGGTTTTATTTTTATATATTATGTATAATAACATATAATTTCATGGCTACTGATACCTCATACCTGCACGAATTTGGAGTATGTTTTGAAAAGCATATCGGAAAATTGTGAAGGGGTGCTCTCAGTATGGGACTGATGTAGTAATGCAGGAGGAAATCACTATTTCCTGCACTTAAAATATGAATTCCACCAGAAAATATGGCCTTGGCTGTCTCGTTTCCAACCAATCTCACCACTCGCTTTTGCCAGATTTTGTAATTCGATACTTGTCGTGGTATTGAAATCGCTTGCTACATTTAAAACATGTCACATTGAAATATTTATTTTTTAATACATATGATATTTTATATATAATTGATAATCAATGTCACTAATTACGGAGTTCTATTACGGTAAATATTATAATGCTAGTTTTTTAGTTCCTTTTTTTATAAGAACGAATAAGAAGGTTTTATGTATTGAAAGTACACTTTTCTTGCTACTTTTGGCCTCTTTGACTCATGCTCACTCATCCGAGCCTTTAGACATTCGTCTATTAAGTTGATTTTCGGATGTCACCAGTATCACTCGTCAGCTAGATATGTGAATAACCAGGAATTACCACAAAAATGTCTATAAGAGAGAAAATATGAAAGAATTAATTACGTATAAGTTTGAAGTCCTTTCATAATAACCAGAACCGGCAGAGGCAAAGTTGGCTCCTTTTAGGAGGAGAGTTTCGTTGGCCGTATCTAGGTAAGGTGGTGGATAGGTATCGAAGCCTAGGTATTCAGCTGTTCATACAAAGTAATGCGAAAAAATAAATTAAAAATCAAACAACAATCGTGTTGTGTTTTGTTAATTCTAGTTTTAGTCAACATACCAATATTTTCAAATATTAACTTCTAATTTCTATCATTATAAGCAATCTAGTAGATGTTGGTTGTTATTTCGTTTATAATGAAACCAAGAATAGGTAGCTAGAATATTGAAACAATTAATTAGAAGTTTGTTGCTATTTTTTTATACAAACGTATGCTCGCTTAATTTTGATAATAGATAGAGGAAAAATTAAAAAATTTACTGAGTACGTTTTAATTTCTAAAAAGTTTCCAATATGCGGCGATAAAAGAAACCATATGCATGATCGACAAGGAGTGTCTTAAGCTTTCCGGAGGTCTAAAGCGACGGTCAGAGATAAGGCCTTTTCACTTAAAAGAGTTTTTGTTTCTGCTACTTTAATTTTTATATAAAAATTATTATTCGAACATTTTATGACGAAAGATCTTTAAATGTTTTCTTAATCAGTTTGGTATAATAATAATTTTTTTCCCTTTTTATTTTAATTTTTTTTTAATCGGATAGAGCAGTCAATCTATTCAAGATTTTCATACAAGCTAGTCCATTTGGTTAAATCTACTTTTGAGTTATGCAAAAGAAACAAACATTGATCTTTTATCTTATAGCATACACGACTTGACAAACAAAAATGTCAAGCCTATAAGCCACAAGATCTAATAATTATATATGCGAGTTTCGCAAATTGTAAGCTTTATAATACCGGAGGTCTAAATATAGTAAAAGATATAAAAATCGGAGGCCTTACATAATCTGAGACCTAAAACGGTTGTTTTACCAGCTTTACCCGTTAGGACACTCCTGTGATCGATCAAATCAAACGTGACCAAACAGTACTTTACATCTTTGTGGCTATAGTAATTTTTAGTAACAATGAAATGAAAAAAAAAAAAAAAAAAAAAAAAAAAAAAACCNTTTTGAACAGAGAAATGCCCCATAATTGGGTATTAATTAAATCACATGTATACAAATCAATCATTATCATTTAGTTTAGATGGTCCTAAGAATAAAAATTATTTGAGACCGTGATATAGTTACCAGCGTAATCAGCCACTAGTTTTCCATTGCAGAACCGGCCAGTAGGCTTATGAGATATGAAATCTCTCCCGTAAGGAAGAAAGTTTGCTCTAAGCAAAGTGGGGAGGCGATTGTTGTTTCCAACATCCATTGTAGAGTCACCGAAGATACATAATGCAGGAACAAGAGGATTGCCATCGATCTCAATTAAGAAGACAAAGACAACAACACAATGTAAGATTAGGAGCCAATTCTTAAAATACCTCATTTCTCTTTCCTTCGTAAAAATGAGTCGATCATAATCATATGAGCTCAATATAAAGACAATCTTCCTAAATTCTAACTATATGTCACCTAGAAATATTCTTCTTTATCATATTGACCAAATATTGTAAATATAGCCCCATTCATATAAAACTAACTAAACCTTAGCATATGGAGGAAACAACTTAAAGTCGAATTTTACTTTAATATAATGATTCAAACATGGATTTAGCCTCTACGTATATGAATAATCCAATCAAATGGTTGTGGGTTCAAGTCTTGGCGTGCGACATCTATCATATACAGTTTGTAAGATAGAATGCCTTGTGAAAACATAAAACTAAGAAGAGACAATTTCACATTAGTCGGGGTTTTACAGTAGGACATGCTGCTTTGAAAGCCGCCTCATACAAAGTGGCAAAACGCAAGAAAGCGTGCATTGAAAATCAATATGTTTTTATTCCTTTCGCGTTTGATACTTTTGGTTTCCTTTCACCTAAGACAGTGGAGTTCCTCAACAGAGTCCAACGAGTTATGCATAGTAATGTTATGATACCTAGATCCACATATGTAGTTTTCAAAAGAATTATTTTTGCAATCTAACAAGAACTAGCTTGTTGCCCATTATATTAAAAAAAGACGAACTGCATAGTAATGTTATGATTCCTAGATCCACAGATGTAGTTTTCAAAAGAATTATTTTTGCAATCTAACAAGAACTAGCTTGTTGCCCATTATATTAAAAAAAGACGAATTACACAAGTTTACACACATAGGATGCTATGGCATCTTGGCTTTGAATTAAGTCCATTTCCAATAGAAAATACACAATCTTGACTATTTTATCCCTTGGATTGGATTGATCAACAGTGATAATACATGATTTTTAGTAATCTCTGGATGACCATGCCCGTCTCCTTCATTGTACATGAATTGTGACATCCTGGGAATGTTTGTAGCACAGTCGATAAACTCCTGTGGAATTTCGTTCTTTGCACAAATTCGTTCTTTGTTAAGTTTCTTCCACGTTTCCATGATTAATCTTTTGATATACGTTCTAGCTTCTTCTTCGGTAGCACCACTCTCATGCATGTAACACTGGATTGATTTTGAAATGTCCCCCTTTTCCATTTCCTCCTAATAGGAAATATTTAAGTTATTTACAATTTATTAGCATGAGAAAGATATTATTTGTAAATAATTTATCGTAATGACAATTTGAATAAGTTATTAACTCTTACAAATGGATATAAAAAACCCAATAAATATCAATAAGGCAATAAGTATTGTATATTAATAAAATGAAATACCGAGGATGTCCCCAAGTCATCTGCAAGTCTGAAGATTATTGATGAGTACCGAACCAGATTCTTTGCTCTTTCCATGCAGCGTAAGATCTCTTCGGTTGAAGTACATGATGTTAAACACTTAACATGGAGGAGTATGACACGACCCCCTATTGATGTACATGCATTATCCAAGTACTCTTGGAGCGTTGGTGTATACCCACTGTGGTACCATTTTGCTTCTACGAGGTATGACTTAAACATGTCTGCCCACTGCAACATATTCAAATAGTTTGAATTAATTACATTATCCATAATGAAAAAGAAATTTGTTATAAAGAGTTTCAGATGATTGATTAATTACTGCATTCTTTAGACATGAAAGGACGAAGAGGCCTGTTTCTGTCAAGGTATTATATGTGATCTGATTTATGGTGTTATAAAATCCAAGAAAACATATCTTCATATATTCTGGAAGTTCATTGACCGCATTGATATCCCATCTGCGCGTTAGAAATCCTTTCAGTTGTTACGATATGTGCTAATGGTACAAGTTGATCGACAAACATGTAATCTTATAAAAAGTGAGAGTATGTAAGTATTAACCTATCAATAACATCAGTAAAGAGTTCAATTTCATCCAAAGTACCATACGTATCATAGACATCATCAATTGTAGTAATCAAACAGTTAACCATTGTTATTGTTTTCCTTCCAAGACTAAACTGAGGTAGGTAGCCAAAACCAAGCGCCCACAAAAAATGCTCCACCAACCGGTCTCGAGTAAAGCTTAACTTCTCATCCCATCTTATATTTTTCCACCACCTGTGTCATATATAAATTAGAATACTTAGATGATGATATATGGTGATTAACATACGTATACATTGCCATTTTCCTTGAATCTCAAACCAAAGTAATGGAAGAATACCTAAGTCAAAACAAAAATAGTTTGGGCGTACTTGTATAAGGGAGAAATGAACAATAGATACCTTGATGTGTGTTTTAGATCTTCAAGATATATAGCTTGAAGCATATCAAAATCCAATTTCGCGAGCTCGATCAATGTGAGATTCTTGTCACTTCTTTTCTCATAATGTTGAATAAACCATTTCGCCTCTACCCTAGGTACTCTCCAATGCAACGGAATGTCCAGAGAATGACTGACTAAAGATGATATACCTTCATTGATATTCTCTAGATTTTCTTTGAGATATTTGGTTGTGAACTCTCTTGCATCATCTAGAATGCTTTCATCCTCCAATGAATGATAAGAAGCCTCATACAGGTTAAGTACGCCTACCATATCCTCGAGTAAGTGTGGCTTAACATTTCGAGTGTTTTCCTTGAAGTCGCAAAATATCTCTACAAATAATAACAAATCTCAATTAAATACAAGTTTGTGTTTCCTTGTAATTTATAAACTGAACTGTATTCAATTATGCATGCAAACAGAATAAAGGAATAAATATATATACAGTTACATAAACAAGTAGATAGTAGCATTGTACTGTTTTCTTTTATCTTTGACTAGACTTCAATCAGTAATTTACTATGTACCTTCAGGAACTTGATAACCATCTTGTCTCAGTAGTCGAAAGCCGAGTGCTTTGAGGTTCAAATCCATGCCTTCCCACTTGTCCGGAGTTTTATAACAAGTGTCGTAAATCTTCTCTAAAACATTTCTTATTTCCAACTCAAAATGATATGCTATTCCGAGTCTCTGTAACTCATCAACCAGCTTTAAGGTGCTAAGCACATTTATCTCTTTGCACAGCATCGTCTTCACTACGTTCTTCAAAGCATCTGCTCTTGCCACATAATCTTTTCCCTGTGTAGATAAATTCTTGAATATGAGCACAATTATATATGATATATACAACTAGAAATTGATATAATATGTACGCGGAAAATAGAAAAAATCGTACAGTGTATTTACTAGAGAGTGATTGAACGTGATCATATGACCACAATGTTGGATCATAATTTCCTGATCGCCTAACAACGGGTTGTTCAACCGTAGTGTTTGTCATTAAGGTGGATTGTGAAGAATATAATGGCTTGTGAATTCTTAACTTACTACATTTAATCATAGAATAGTTAGAATGGACCATTGGACTGATACATAAACACATTGAAGCCATAGGAAAAGAGAAAGTAAGAATTTGGTAGATGGGACTTCTTAAGTTATGCATCTCCTGTGCATGTGTGATTCTCTATATATAGCCAAAAAATTGTTGGGCATTTATTGATTAGTAACATTTTGTTTTATTCTTTTAAACACTGTTTAAAGTCATATTGTTCTTTTCAAAAAAAAAAAAGTCATATTGTTATGCATGCTGTGTTACTGGTCATATGCTGTGTTTTATTCTTTTGACACTTTTCAAGGCAGAATTGACAGTTGGGAGGGGGTTAGTGATACTACGGATTTATTATGCATGGTATGTTATTGGTCATATTGGTGGTGGAATTTTGTTTTGTGTGTTTTGGATTTGAACGAGGTGTTATTTGAATTTTGGATAGCTTTGGGAAGGTGCTGAGGCTTTAATAGACCATTCATGTCATGGATGCTGACACACTCGTTCACCATTGGGCGAACCCTTGGTTGGTGTAACAGTATATTTTGAATGGCTAGGATAGGAGGCTTTAGTTGATTACAATCAACACTTTGATTTTTAATTTGGTAGCTTTTCTGCGTGCTCTTCTTTTGTGGTACTTAGGGTGGTGGCATTGTTGCCTAAAGATTTATCATGTTTTATTTTAATTGACCAATAAAGAGAAGGCAACACATTTGATGCCTAAACATGCCAAAGATTTCATTTTTAGTGGCAATGTCATGCCTAAGCATGCCTAAACTTTTGGGTAACAATAATAAAGAGGGTAACGGTCAAATTCATTCATGATTCTTGTTTTACCGATTCGGTAAAACACACCGATGAGCATGCCGAATCTATCATGCCGAACACATGGCAATGTGGATGCCGAGCTTTGCCGCTTGATGCCGAGTCTATACCGACTACAATGCCACCACCCTTATTCAGTTGATGCTTCCTTTCTTATTTTTTTGGATGTTGCTTTCAATTCGGTTAAAGTTAATTGTAAAAAAGTATGCCGATGAAGACATAAGCGTGATACATTTGATAGTAATAAAAGATTAGCAAAAGTTCATTAATCCTCCTTTGAAGTTTGATGAGTACAAGGTTGATCCGTCCGCGCGTTGAGCCGGAAAGATTAGGAATGGGTTGATAAGAAACAGTGGGCTAATTGGATGATTTCATAAGGGAATGAGATCCTCTCAAGTTGAGAGGATCAACTTGACTCCAGTTGCATGATTGTGAGCCATTGGAGTTCTTTTGATTTGAGCCATTGGATCCCAATGGCTCAAATCAAAAGAAGTTCTTTTGATTTGAGCCATTGGATCAAATCCAATGGCTCATAATGTCACAACTTGAGTCAAGTTGATCCTCTCAACTTGAGAGGATCTCATTCCTTTCATAAGAGAAGTGGATGGCACACTCCTATTTTTTATTAGGACACTTACAATATAAACAGTTAAATCAATTTATACTAAAAATACAAATGTCCAATGCATAATGTGGAAGTGCCAATAAAATTTAAGAGTGTATTAATCACTTCCCGTATGATAAATACAGTAACATATATGGCTCTATTATATAACAAAAAGTATATTACTCCGTAATAACTAAAAGAAAAATAGGGAAAAAGACAAAATAACCTTTTACAAACAAATATTATTAAATACTCAAAAATAACCAATTTACAAACATAGTTTAAAAAAAATCGCAAGAATTAACTTGTTAGTCAAACATTGCTAGTTTTTCTTAAAAAATCGCAAGGTTTATCTTACTAGATTTTATAAAAATACAAAGGTTGAAAGCTAGCAAGGTTCACTCTGTGATTTATTATTATTATTTTTTTATTTTTTTTTAAATAAAAAAGAAAATAAAGAAAAAAAATAGCAAGATAAACCTAGCTAGTTTTCTAAAAATAACAAGGTCAAACTTGCGATTTTTTTAAAACACTTGGGTGGTGTTTGTTTTTCATAAAGAGGCTCTTAATAGCCTCTTAATCTGACTCATTCAGACGCGCTCGGACATTTGGCTCATTAAGAGTGTTTGTTTTTATTTCCTAATTCAGACGCGGTCAGAGGTTGAAATATTTTAACACTTGCGATTTTTTTAAAACACTTGGGTGGTGTTTGTTTTTCATAAGGAGGCTCTTAACAGCCTCTTAATCTGACTCATTCAGACGCGCTCAGACATTTGGCTCATTAAGAGCGTTTGTTTTTATTTCCTAATTCAGACGCGGTCTTGATGCCTCTTAATACCTTTTTNTATTTTTGTTTTTTTTGGAACCTAATATTTATATTAACTTAAAGAGAACTAATCTCTGTTTTTTTTTTTTCTTTTTTTTCTTATATATATATACTAGTGTCAAAGCCCGCCCGATGGGCGGGCATGACTTGTAATTCTTCTTTGGGTAGTATTAGGTGATGGAAATTGACTTATAAGCCCTCTTGGGTCGTTCTCTTAAAAGAGAAGTACACAAAATGGGTAAAAATTAATCTAATCATGTTCATATTCTTCTTTGGCATATTGATACGACTCAAAAGAATGAAAATAAAGCACGAAAGATAAGTTTCCCAAAGATATGAGTGTCATCATTCATGTTTGGAACCTTGGCAATGCACCTTTTATATTTGCGTCTTACAGTACACACCTTTTACTTATTACTACAGGTTAAATGGGTATTTTGGGAGTAAGTGGCAGAGAAGTGTAAAGATATAGAGTCAGGTTTTGGAGTATTCGTTTGCTAAATCACAACTTCAATATCTCTGGAATATATTATATAAGTAAATAACCGTCAAAATGTTGTATAAGAGATTCGCTCAAAATATATTGTAGGAGGTTACATGTACTACTTAGAGTTGTTACAAATCACTGCAAAGTCTTGTCCAATTTTTCCTTCAATAGCAGTTGTAGTCATTTCAAGCATCCAATTAGCAGGATTATACTCACTGGGCATCTTTGTAATTCCATTTATACTCTACACACAGAAAAAAGATAAATGTATTCAGTGACAGCTTCCATTAATTTCTATCAATGTGATGTTTAACTAAAAAGGCCATAGTAATATTCAAGTGAAAAGGCCATAGTGTCATACATTGAATTTTACATGTATGAAGTGTTCCACCAATATAATGTTGAGGTCTAATCGTTAATTCGGAAGGGGAAAAAAAACTGACATATAATCATAAGGAAGAAAAGTGCATTTCAACCACCTAAAGAAAAAATGGAAATCAATTAATACAAACTTTGGAAATATACGCCCTATATGCCTAAGTTTTTTGTTGCGTTGCTCATTTCCATCTTGTAATTTCTTCTTTGGAGCAATGTCCATAATTAACTCTTCAACCTGCACCATAGGTAAGTCAATATACAACATAATCAATGGAATTAGCATTAATGTTCATATGAAAACTTAAATGTTTCAGTAGGACACTCTTTCATTTTCTTCAAGTACCTCTAATCATTCCCTTTTCTACATTAACTCCTTTTGATTGAGCTTCTACATGTCCCGTATGTAAACTTGTGTTTACCTTTATATACAAATAGCGTAAAGATATCTTAAGCTATTACACAAGCTTGCCTAATGTTTATAAAAACATAATACATCTCTGTATTATGTGATTGACAAATTGCATATATAGTTCTATAATTGAAAATGTAACTATCATCCCGTTTGGCCCATATGACTTTTGATATTTTTTTTTACCCATTTGACTCGCTCAAAAGTATTTTGTTAAAAAAAATAACAATTACATAAGTTGAAGGCTTGAACTATACCGCTGCATGGTAATATTTCTAGCTCGATTTTCGATCTTTCTGTTGTATGTATTCACATCCACTGCTAGAAATCCAATGCTTATAAACAACTCTGTCACGAATCTTCTAAGAAGTAGAACGAACACTGCCGAAAAATTAATGATAATAACGTTAACAAAAAGTGAAGAATTAAGAATGTAAATTAATAATAATAAGTGTCGCTTTCCCACCAGGACCATGCAAATCACATGAAGTTACATTTGATGATTATCGTATGTTCCTCACACCGCCTGAAAAGAATGTAATTTATCAACATCATTATAAAAGGAATATATATAATTATAAAATGTAAGACCGTGTACCAAATTCTGCTTACCAGCCAAGGATTCTTGTTCTCCTTCCCAATGCTCCCCATTTTCGAAGTTTTCATACTTCTGTCTATATTTAGGAAAGGAAATTGTTTGTCGGAATTTGTGAGGATATCGATTTATTCCTGCTACCTTTTGAGTAGCAACTCTCAGCTGATTATTACGATTTCCTGTAAGATACGATGTGCATAGTGTCCCTTAACAATTGTAACAGAAATGTAACTTGACCGATGTGGCTTACTTAATATAAAACCAACCTGTTACCCCATTCGTAAGTATATAAAAAAGTGGCTGGTATGGGTTTTGCTTGCCTATCTAATTGGTGGGTTTTGTTCATGGTTTGGCCGTTTAAGAAATGGATCAACTTTAAATGTAAAAAGTCAAGTAAATATGTGGGTTAGTTACAAGTAATACTCTACGTGGATTGGTTACAAACTTAAATGTGAAAATAAATAAATAAAATAAAGAATATTTACGTGTGAAATTATTTTCTTCATACCCTTTCCTCGTCAACATCAGGTTGAAATACAGGTTGATTCATCATCTTGTTCATGAAACCAAATCATGGTTCAAGGCTGAAAATTTTAAAGACTTCTACGGTTCTACATACAGCGCCTCAGCCGGTTTAGAAAACCAATGTAACAAATAAGTGAAAGTAAGTTTTTTAATGGTTTATTTCATAAGTTACATTGATGCTAGCCATAGCCGATCAATAACAACAGCATAATCAAGTATATTCTTCATACCTGATAAGTCATGTATAAGAGCAGACACCGCGTTGTTTTTTCAAACTTAATGAGTCCAGTTATTTCACCAATTACCAAATCGATCTTCCCATGGAATTTCACAATCTCCAACATCATCAATAACGGGATCAATATGAGTTGGAGAAGAACCAACGTATTAGCTTGAGCTTTCTGGTCGGGTCAACCTAGGGTTGTTAGGATTGATACGATACTCAGGTTTTTCTTACATCACTGATAGCACTATTTTCATGAACTTTTTCCTGGTCCAACCTATTATTCTTGGGGAACGCATTGCTATTATTACCTACCACTTCCAGAGACAATTTACATTTTTTCCATTCGGCCCATGCAGCTTCTGACTCATCTGCATTTGAAGATGCGTCTTCGTTATTTTCTTTTGTAGTTGAACTGTAACCACCACTTGCTTTCAAACCATCAGAATATAGTCTTCCTGGTGCAGCAGAGCTAGTGGAAGCAGGCATATTAAAGCCATTATTTTCACGATGGGAACCTTCATGCTCCTTTTTCTCGGGAACCTCGTTGATAGAATGGAACAGGCTAATTAACACATTCATGGTACACGTGATACATAAATAAGCTAATTAACACATTCATGGTACACATGATACATAAATAAGCTATAATTCATCAAGTTTCTAAGTGTATCATACCTGGTAAAACTTATTAGTGATGACACCAGAATATGTTGGTGGCAAAGAGCTGATATTAGGAGCCCATTTGGAAGCCTGCAAGAGAGAATATAACACAAGTTAAAAACAACTGATAATTAATGTGTCCACAAAAAGAATATGTGGTTTCAAGTCAAGTTTGTACTCGACCAAGTTTTTGCTGCAGTAAAATGTATCTATTGATTCTGCTAAGACTGCAGCCTATGGTCCATATGAAAAAAAATTAACTTACTTATTCCAATTACTACTGATATGGTAGCTACTGAGTTTAACTTACTTATTCCAATTATCCGAGAGATAAACTTAGTCTGGTCCGGTGTTGTCTGATTTTTATCACATTATCGGTCTTTTACCAGCTTTAAACTCTAATAAAACCCAATCCCTCTCTGCTTGACTACGTTAAGTGAGCACGAAATAGTGAAGATAAAAAAGAATCAAAAAGCGTACCCATGCAAAGAGCACAAAGCTCAACCTCAATATACTGCTCCATATATCTCTGCAAATTTAATCTCATTGATAATTACACATCATTCATGTAATATTATAATTAATAATAAATAAAATAAGTACCTTAGAAGATATTCTCGCTAAGACAAAGGGGTTTTCTGGTATTCGAGACTTGAATAGGGTTCTTCTTATGAGCATCGTTGTTGTTGATGGTCAGCCAACGGGCTATTCTCGCTAAGAAACTGGATGCCTTTGGGATCAATCAAAAGATACATTAACTGGAGACCAAATAACAAAACAATAATAAATATACTTTGACTAATTACGTCATTGGCCATGCGATAAGAAAACTATATTCAATGATTGATTTATGCTGATTATATCTTTGGCTTGAGCTTTGGTAGCTTTCAAGCAGCAAACACTATGAAGATGTACATGCTAACTGCAAATGTAAAGGCGACCTAATTAGGGTTTGATGAACATACCATTTTCTTTACTTAGCTCCTCTAGCTTTCCTTGCTTGATTGTTCTTCATTACAATCATGAGCCTTGACAATCAGCATAAATATTAATGATGTCACGTTAAATAGTTTACAGACTATGAATTATGTGGAACCTGCAAATACCTGCAAAGAAACCAACATATATCTGCAAATAAATTTGGAATAAACAAATAAATTAGAGTTAATAGCAATTGATATGGAACAAACATGAATTAGAAAAATAATATGGAACAAAAAAATAAGTTAGTATGAATACAACAGCAGAAGTGGTTTACAATGATTCGTATAACAAATTACATGGTAGCAGGGTATCTAACAGTGAGAACCAAAACCAAAGAATGTGATGAAGGATGTTGAGAAGAATATTGTTTTTAGGGATACAGGAACCGATGATTAGGGTTTTTCTTATGTGAACAAAAATATACGTATGTTTTTTTAATAGAGATGTTATTATAAGACATCAAATTAAACATGTCATTATTATTTTAAAATGTTTATCACAAAATCTTGGCTGGTCAAATGGTTGAAGTGCTTGAGTGTGGATGCCAAGACCTAGGTTCGAATCCTGCAAGTGTCAAATTTTTTTAAAAATCTGAGTTTAAATCTAAAAAAAATAAAAATAAAATCCGAATTTATATATTAAAAAAAAAAAAAAAAAAAAAAAAAAAAAACACTAATTGCACTACTGATGACATGGCTGTAAATCATGATGAGGTGGACATATCTTAATTATAAAAATACAAAATAAATTATAAAAATTGCTTATGTGATGACATGGCTGATAATGAATTACTGGGCAATGACTGGGGTAATGATGTGACATTATACGTGTAACGCCTCCTGTTATATATATATATATATATATATATATATATATATATATATATATATATACATACTAGCTTTCGAAGCCCGCCCGATGGGCGGGCATAACTTATGAATATCGTTGAAATAAATAAGTTAACGTAAAATAAGATATAAAAGTACCAATTTTTTATTGAATCCATTAAAAATAAAAATAAATGTAAGTTAACAATTATAGAAATAATAAAATATGCAAATTTCTTTGTAACAACGAAGTATATGATTTAAATTCAAATGCGAAATAAAGCTTCTTTATACACAATGTTTTACAATATTTGTTGTTGATATTGCGTAATTACCATCTGTATAACAACAAAGAATTTTCAATCCATTCTTGCTCTTAACCTTCGAGTCAATATTATCTTTAATGATCCTATAACTCAATGAAAACGTTCATACTTTCATGAATTATTACTTTTGACTTGAAGTCTTTCTCAATTGGTGACAATTGTTTCTTTACATTCATTCAATGTTATTATACTTTATAATTGACATGCATTTAGATGTGAATTTGAAAGTGTTGAACCATAATCATTTGTATTGTTCAAGTAATTAGCTTTTTCTTATGATTAATTCATAAAGGGTGAAATAAGATACTTGCTTCCGGCTACAATAAAACCGACTATATATGTTATTTGAAATAAAACAAATGCAACTCTTTAATAGGTAACCGAATCTGGAATGTGACCTCAACTCTTGCAGCAGTTCGTCAGTTATTATGTTCTTCAGTCTCTTGATCTAGGGATGTAGTATTTATATAATTAGACAAATCGTATTATTATGGGAAAGATGTTGTGGATAATATATGTGAATATATTGTTATATATTTTTAGTTTCTTTAGTGATATGCACTGAAATACACCAAATGAGTTTCTATAGTGCAGTTTCAAACTTTGAAGCCAATTGGAGTCAACATAACCTTTTTAATCATTCACTTTACGTTTCTTGATCCCAATGAGTTTATCATGAATGCATCATGGGAAGCTCAAAAAATGAACACGTGTCATATCCTGGATGTACATATCCAAATATTTCGGATGGCACGTGACATGATACCAAGCAGATGCTTTTACATAGACATTATCATCCCCATCATCTAAATCCCCCCTATCCCTTTTAAACCATCTTTTTTGAATGTACTACTTTACGAATAGAAAGATATGTATAAAAGATTTTGTATTTTTGTAGTTTATTAATATGTTCTACAATACAAATATATTTATAATAGGAAAATGTTAGTTTTTTATTTTTGTTTTTTCTAAAAGAAAATTACATTGTGTTAGTGTTATTTTTGTAGTTTATCATATAGAGGCCAAAAGATCAGTTTCAAATCATCCACGACAAAGGTATAATAAACTCCAACTATGAATTTACTTAAAGACTTGTACTCTTCTTTCATAGAACACGAGACAGCATGGCCCGTGCGATGCACGAGCTTCGATTACCATGAAGCAGCATCAATCTGGCAACATTTAAATAGGCATGTCAACATTAGTCGTGAAACTTAAAGTGTTAAACTAAAAAAAATTGCTTTAGTAAGCTTTTACAAATAGAAATGTTTCATATGAAAGATACTCAAAGATGCGTTTGAGCATTGATTCACGTGGTTGTAAGTGGCAAGTGCACGTTTGATTTGCTTGCTCAAGAATTCTCAGCTTTGAGGTTTCTCGTTGGGATCATCCTTCCATGCTGATACTCTGCACAAAGAGTTTTAAATACAAATTTAGGAAAGTGACACATTGATTTATTTTGTATACAACATTTAAATGCAACAGTTTACTCATTATAGTCCATTTTCTACCTATAATTTAGGTGTCTAAGTATAAGTTGAAAGGATTAAAAGTTGGAAATGATGTTAAAATATGTCTTATGGCATGAGATAAATGTGAGAAATGAACTTGATAAATGCTAAATAGTATTAGCACCCTCATGTGAAATGTGATGATATAATTTAAAGTTTGACTTTATGAAGTCAAAGTATCGAATTTTCTCAAATGACTTATAGTTCTTGACGAAAATTCTTAGAAATAAGTAGAGGAAATGGGGTTTTATAATGGTAACGTTAATAGAATGATGAAATGACTATGGCCAAATGTAGAAGTAATAGTTAAGGTATTGGTTTAAGTAAGATTTTGTCCAATACCTCAAATATTAATTTTCATGTGGCAATCTTAGGCAATACTAATAGCGCTATAACTCTTCATTTAAAAAAGGTATATATATAGCATCGCTCGAGTATGAGTTATATATCTGTTTTTGTAATAATCATGTAAGCAAATGTTATGTGACTTCGACTTACTTATTCAATAAGTTATAAAATAGTATAGCTAACACGACATTATATCTCGAGATATATGGATATCCCGTAGTATTTAAATATGACTTATCATTGTTTTATAATATCGTACCTAAATTTTAACCTCTTGTGTACTCTTTTAGTCCTCAGTTATTATGTGACTTCGACTTACCTGAATGAGTTAAGATCTAAAAGATATATCTAACACGTCATTCTATTCCGAGATTTGTGGTTCTCTAGAGTATTACATATGAGTTATCCTTATTTGGTTAAAAATCATAACTAAATCTTTTATATAATAAAACAAAACCCCTATTGGGAATTTTTCATTTAAAAAAATGGAACCATTCCTTTTTTAGTAATAATTTTTTTATTATGATTTTAATATAATTTTTTATTATTAAAGATAATCATTTAAAAAGTTTAATCCTATGGTTAGTTGCATCTTATCTTTATTTTTTGTGTTTATCTTCTACTTATGTAGTATATCAACAAAACAAATTTAAAAATTAAATTATTTGTTTTTTAATAAATAAAAATATATCATTCAAAAAAATTTTAAAAAAAAAACCCGCGCGTTTGCGGGGTATTATAACTAGTATGAGTTACAATAAAAAGTTATATAACACGACATTTTGTTTCAAGATTTGTGGTTCTCTTCAACTTATTAAATACTCTTTGTCCTAAACTATTATGTTGATTTCATGTTGATTTCAATTTATTGCTATTTCAATGTAGGGGTGAGCAAGCGCATGCTTTTATTTAACCTGAAAGAGACAGAAAGACCAATACGTTACTTGTAAAAATGTGACTATTTCTTGCATTGAACTACTAAATGGGCATTTAGATGATGAACTGATATATACATGTCTCATATGTAAAAGCTAAATTTAAGCAAGTTAAGTTAAAGTATCATAGGTAAAATGGTAGTTAAGATGATATTTGAACATATGGCCTTTAACATTAGTTATGGATTTAGCGTACCTCAAACGTTTTTTTAATGGTTTATTTCATAAGTTACATTGATGCTAGCCGTAGCCGATCAATAACAACAGCATAATCAAGTATATTTCTTCATACCTGATAAGTCATGTATAAGAGCAGACACCGCGTTGTTTTTTCAAACTTACTGAGTCCAATTATTTCACCAATTACCAGATCGATCTTCCCATGGAATTTCACAATCTCAAACATCATCAATAACGGGATCAATATGAGCTGGAGAAGAACCAACGTATGAGCTTGAGCTTTCTGGTCGGGTCAACTTAGGGTTGTTAGGATTGATACGATACTCAGGTTTTTCTTACATCACTGATAGCACTATTTTCATGAACTTTTTCCTGGTCCAACCTGTTATTCTTGGGGAACGCATTGCTATTATTACCTACCACTTCCAGAGACAATTTACATTTTTTCAATTCGGCCCATGCAGCTTCTGACTCATCTGCATTTGAAGATGCGTCTTCGTTATTTTCTTTTGTAGTTGAACTGTAACCACCACTTGCTTTCAAACCATCAGAATATAGTCTTCCTGGTGCAGCAGAGCTAGTGGAAGCAGGCATATTAAAGCCATTATTTTCACGATGGGAATCTTCATGCTCCTTTTTCTTGGGAACCTCGTTGATAGCATGGAACAGGCTAATTAACACATTCATGGTGCACGTGATACATAAATAAGCTATAATTCATCAAGTTTCTAAGTGTATCATACCTGGTAAAACTTATTAGTGATGACACCAGAATATGTTGGTGGCAAAGAGCTGATATTAGGAGCCCATTTAGAAGCCTGCAAGAGAGAATATAACACAAGTTAAAAACAACTGATAATTAATGTGTCCACAAAAAGAATATGTGGTTTCAAGTCAAGTTTGTACTCGACGAAGTTTTTGCTGCAGTAAAATGTATCTATTGATTCTGCTAAGACTGCAGCCTATGGTCCATATGAAAAAAAATTAACTTACTTATTCCAATTACTACTGCTATGGTAGCTACTGAGTTTAACTTACTTATTCCAATTATCCGAGAGATAAACTTAGTCTGGTCCGGTGTTGTATGATTTTTATCACATTATCGGTCTTTTACCAGCTTTAAACTCTGATAAAACCCAATCCCTCTCTGCTTGACTACGTTAAGTGATCACGAAATAGTGAAGATAAAAAAGAATCAAAAAGCTTATCCATGCAAAGAGCACAAAGCTCAACCTCAATATACTGCTCCATATATCTCTGCAAATTTAATCTCATTGATAATTACACATCATTCATGTAATATTATAATTAATAATAAATAAAATAAGTACCTTAGAAGATATTCTCGCTAAGACAAAGGGGTTTTCTGGTATTCGAGACTTGAATAGGGTTCTTCTTATGAGCATCGTTGTTGTTGATGGTCAGCCAACGGGCTATTCTCGCTAAGAAACTGGATGCCTTTGGGATCAATCAAAAGATACATTAACTGGAGACCAAATAACACAACAATAATAAATATACTTTGACTAATTACGTCATTGGCCATGCGATAAGAAAACTATATTCAATGATTGATTTATGCTGATTATATCTTTGGCTTGAGCTTTGGTAGCTTTCAAGCAGCAAACACTATGAAGATGTACATGCTAACTGCAAATGTAAAGGCGACCTAATTAGGGTTTGATGAACATACCATTTTCTTTACTTAGCTCCTCTAGCTTTCCTTGCTTGATTGTTCTTCATTACAATCATGAGCCTTGACAATCAGCATAAATATTAATGATGTCACGTTAAATAGTTTACAGACTATGAATTATGTGGAACCTGCAAATACCTGCAAAGAAACCAACATATATCTGCAAATAAATTTGGAATAAACAAATAAATTAGAGTTAATAGCAATTGATATGGAACAAACATGAATTAAAGAAATAATATGGAACAAAAAAATAAGTTAGTATGAATACAACAGCAGAAGTGGTTTACAATGATTCGTATAACAAATTACATGGTAGCAGGGTATCTAACAGTGAGAACCAAAACCAAAGAATGTGATGAAGGATGTTGAGAAGAATATTGTTTTTAGGGATACAGGAACCGATGATTAGGGTTTTTCTTATGTGAACAAAAATATACGTATGTTTTTTTAATAGAGATGTTATTATAAGACATCAAATTAAACATGTCATTATTATTTTAAAATGTTTATCACAAAATCTTGGCTGGTCAAATGGTTGAAGTGCTTGAGTGTGGATGCCAAGACCTAGGTTCGAATCCTGCAAGTGTCAAATTTTTTAAAAATCTGAATTTATATCTCAAAAAAAATAAAAATAAAATCCGAATTTATATCTAAAAAAAAAAAAAAAAAAAAAAAAAAA
>LBNU01030234.1:11338-42708 GCA_014162995.1 Artemisia annua | reverse complement strand
GTCCTATTATTACTGAGTGGAGTGTTGATGATGGAGATATTGAATTATCTACGATTGTGGACAAGAATAATCAAGTGAAGCCGGTTTCACTTGATCCTTTAGGTAATGATCCGAATGGTCCACATGGGGCTTCTAACAAGTCTCATAGTTCTGATAAGGTTGATACGAATGCACATGGGGCGATTGGTATTGAGAAGGTTGGTGTGGATGCTTTGAAACAACCTTCTACATCGTATGCTGGTGTTACTTCTAATGAACCTAAGAAATATATGTCTAACTTTCGTAGGCTGGTGATGCGTGGGTTGCAGTCTACGCAAAAGGTTTTACCTCTCAAGGGATCTCAAGAGGCTTGCAATCCCCACCAGGCAGTGTACTTGACCGATGTAGTATAGTGAAGTGGCAAGTACCGGGGGATTGATCATTCTCCACAAGGAATAGTGTTCGTTAGGACTGAAAACTACTTAAACTAGGTCTAAAGGTGAGAGATGATTATTTTTGTGTTATAATATTTTATGAAAGCAAGTAAAATCTCGGTTTTGAAGGATGGGCGGAATTAGTTGCTAGCCAACTAACCCAGATCACTACAAATGCAATAAAAATAAAATAACAAGAAAATAAAGTGGCGTGTAACTTATATGGTGAGAAGTGTGTTTACTTAGATTTCATTACTCCCTAGCTATCTTTTACCGGTTGATTAGTATGTTACAATTGTGTGGATGACGGGTTGTATTCTAATGACGTGGGATTGCGACCACGCAACAGGTTTTACCTCTCAAGGGAACTTGAGAAGCTTGCAATCCCACCAGGCAGTGTACCTGGTCGGTGTAGTATAGTGTAGTGGTAAGTACGGGGGATTGATCGTTCTCTCACAGGGAATAGTGTTCGTTAGGATAGAAAAACTACTCTAAAAGGTCTAAGGGTGAAGGAAGATTATTTTTGTATTTTTATATTTTATGGAAAGCAAGTAAAATCTCGGGTTTTGGAGGAGTGGGCGGAATTAGTTGCTAGTCAACTAACCCAAAAACTACAATTGCAAAAAAAAAAAAAAATAACTAAAACTATTGTGGTTGTGAAAACATATATGGAGACAAATGTGTTTACTTAGACTTCCTTACTCCCTAACTATCTTTTACCGGTTAATTGGTGCATGTATTACTTGCGTGGATGATGGGTGTATTCCTTAACAATTCATGGGGTGGCGTACATATCTCCCCAATTCTATGAGCTCTTATCTCCTCTTACAACGATGCGTAAAGCACCCAATCATAGGGATTGTAAACAGTGGCTGATGCGTTAAATACTACCTTAATAACCTAGTACGCATTAGTTACATGTTTCTTAAGACGTTCAAGCATGTTACCATATAGGAGTTTAGCCAGTTTTCTTAAGCCTAACATTGATGAAACATTCGTCCAAGAAAAGTAATAACACACCAATCAACCAATAATTAATAGTTAGGTTTCATTAGATCTAAGCAAACACAAGAAAAATCTAGCCTAGCATGTTAATTGAAAGACAAGCATAAGATATAATTAACCAACACATAGACATATTGATTAATTTAAATGAGGACTTATCTTTAATTGAACATGAAGGATTCAAGGGTGAAAAACCCTTGAAAATACAGCCAAATTCGTCTTTAGGGTTTTTCCCAAACTTGTACCAAAAGTTTCACACTAATGAATGAAAAATAGAAAAGTATATATAGATTTTACACTCTGACGGCGTCAGGTTATGGGTTCTGACGCCGTCAGCTCGCCGTCATTAGGGTTCTCGGATGGCCTAGATCTACTTCTGACGCCGTCACTTGTAAATGTGCTCTGGGGCGTCACTCTTTAGCATTACACCTGACGGCCTACTTTCACTAACACCTGACGCCGTCAGGTGTAAACATCTTGTTTTCTTCATAGGGCGTCTAGTGTAATCTGATTTTACTCCTTTGTCCATATTGGCTGACGGCGTCACCTTGTGACTCTGACGCCGTCAGGAAGGTTTTCCAGCTTCTTTTGAGAACTTTGTCGTTTTCTTCACTTTTATGCTCCAAAAACGTCCAAATTAGCATGTTTTCCAGAATTCTTCTCAAAAGTACCTAAAATGACAAAAGGAACGATTTAGGGAAATATTTGATCACATTTACTCGAATTAGGGCTTAAATGACCCCTTAAAACGGGTACACTTTTCGTCTCATCATATTCCTTAATACCAGTCGTGGGGCTGTGTACGTCCTTCCCCAACTCTATAAGATCCTACTTCACCCTATAGCGACACGTTTAGTATCCAAACCAAATGATCACTAGAATTCACTTATGCATTAAATACAACCAATTAATCATAGTACACATCCGATTCATGCTTCCTAAGACGTTCAAGCTTGTTACCAATTAGGAGGTTAGCCAGTTTTCTTAAGCCTAACATTGATTCCCACCCAACATAATCAATAACACACCATCAACCAATAATTAACAACTAGGTTTCATTACATCTAAGCAAACACAAGATAAATCTAGCCTAGCATGTTAAAGTGAAGACAAGTAAAGGAATAAATCACACAACACATAGACATATTGTATGAATTAAAAGAAAACTTATCTTCAATTGAACATGGATGATAAAAGGGCGAAGAACCCTTGGAAAATGCACAAAACTTGTACTAGGGTTTCTCCTCTAAAAGTTACACACTAAAGTTACACATAATGAATGAAAATTGCAAAACTATATATAGATTTTACACCTTGACGGCGTCACCTTTGGGTCGTGACGCCGTCATCTCGCCGACACTAGGGTTCCTTGATGGCCTAGATCTACACTTGACTCCGTCATGTAGAAAAATCCTCTGGAGCGTCACTTGATAACTTTTCAACGTGACCACCTAGGCGTCACAAAGGGTGACGCCGTCACCTTATATTCTTCAAAAATTCTCTGGCCCGTCATGTGTAATCTTCAAATCCACATCTTTGTCAACAAGTGACGGCATCACTAGTGAAGCTTGACGCCGTCAGGTACTGTTCCCAGCATGATTTTGAGACTTTTATCATTTTCTTCACTTTTATGCTCCAAAAACGTCTAAAATGCTCCCTTTTGCAGAATTCCTCTCCAAAGTACCTAAAATGACAAAAGGAACGATTTGAGGCAATATTTGATCAAATAAAAACGATTTAGGGCTTAAATGACCCCCTAAAAGTGTAACACTTTTCGCCTCATCAAATACCCTTACACTTGGGATTTGCTTGTCCTCAAGCAAATGGGCTTTTATTCTAATCCAAATACAAGCTAGGGGTCATTTAATGCTAACATAAAAGTAATTACAACAAATAATCATTCCACTTCAATCAAAATAAGCACGGAGATTATACACTAGCACCTCACAAATAGTGTTTGGATACTCACATCTCTCGGGTGTTAATAGAAGTATATAACATAAATGGAAATGGAAAATATCACTCACTACCTGTCATAGTACGTCGATTACCATAGGCTTGAGAAAGGATCGAAAACCTCCACCACTTTGGTGTAAACACCTAAGATAAACTATCAAAGAGGTCTTTTAAAGGGTTGTAACGTTAGGTGTAGGGATATGATAAACACGGTTTTGTTGGATAAAGGCAATCTTTACTAGTGGCGAGTTAATCATCTTAATAAATTACATGTACAATGCGGCGTTGCTAAGCCAAGACTCGACTCGACTTAAGCTAATAAAACTAAAACTTAAAATAAACATAAAAGGAAATGGGATGGTAGTCCGTAGTTTTTTTCTCTTTTCTTTTTCTACTTTTTTTTTTTTTTTTTTTTTTTTTTTTTTTTTTTTTTTTTTTTTTTTTTTTTTTTTNTACATACTTTACAAATAACTATTCTAATGACTCGAATCAAGATAATCGAAACACTTGGAGTACTTTAAAACATTTAAGCATACATGGGGGTAATGATTGGTGTTCTTCCCCATTACTCCATATCACTAGTACTTTACCCATGAGTCCCAATCGTCCCAAAACAATATGTACAAGATATGACTCGACTTAGCAACCATGTAATAGATTAGATAATTAACTTAGGGTTTAAACAAATATTGTCACAATAATGCACTAAAGATGAGTGCATACAAGGTAGGCTAAGGCGATTTGGGTGTACATTTGAGGGTGGATTGTAAACAAATTCTTCCTTTAAGTAAGATGCTTAAAGTTAGAAACGAAAAAGATAGGCTCGGATGGGTGTACTAGGGGTATCGTATACTAAAAATGAGTACATCGAAAAGGTGTGGGAAAATTACTTGACCAATATAGCCAATGTAATTATAACACAGGCAGTGTTGTAAAAAGCGGCCTAGGCGGCCGCCTAGGCGCTAGTCGGCCACCCACCGCCGCGATTTGCAGCAAATCGGCCAAGTTAGGCGTTTTGGTCAAAAGGCGGTCAACGAACCGCCTAGGCGGGCCAAATCGGCCTAGGCGGCTGGTCGGTCAACGCCGATCAGCGACGGTCAACGCCGGTCAACGTCGATTTAACTTCAGATTTTGGGTTTTTTTTCTTCATATCCACGTTTTTTTCACGCAACTTCCAATTAACACAGATTGTAATTTGTAACACATTTTCGGGCTTTTGATTTTGTGGATTTTGTTTTAGTTTAAGTTTGGTTGTTTTCTTGAAATGGAGCAGAGAAAAGAGGGAGAAGGGAGACAAGAGGGAGATGAGAGAGAGAATGTGGGGCTGCTGTCATATATATTAACCTAGTATAACCCTAATGTATTATTAGTGGTTTTTTTAGGCCCAATAAAATCTTAAAGTAGACTTTAAGCCCAAAACTTAATAAAAATCACACATAATGTAAATTTTACAACATATATAAAAGATATATAATTAAAAATGATGAAAACATTAATAAAATTACTAAAAATATATATAAATTATGCATATTTTATACCAAATATATATAATTTTAATTTTTTTATATAAAAAATTCCAATCCGCCTAGGCGGCGCCTAGGCGAATTCCGCCTCGAAGGTGGTCGACCGCCCCGCCTACGCCTAGCGAGTTTTGCAACATTGAACACAGGTGTAAAACATGGGTTATCCTAATGCCTCTTATCATGTAGTAAATCCTAACTACACGAATGTAGTCTCACATGTGGACTTGGAATGGTCACTAACGCAAGTTCTAGAATCTAAGTACTACCGGTTGTGAAAACTGTTATTTTAACAGGCTAGTTTGACTAATAGTCTCTAGTCGTTTAACTTTGTTTGGTGTGAATTATGTGTTTTTATGTGGTATATGTATGAGATATGTATGATATAGCTATGATAAGTATGAATGTGGCACTAAACCCCTTTGCGTGTAAGGTTGTCGTTATGATTTGAGTGGTGTTGAGTTTGGGTAAGTTCATTTTGAACACCTTTGTGGTGTAGAAGTGAGTTGTGTAGTTTTGGTGTTTTGCGGTTTTGTGTAACAAGTCTTCGTTCAAGTATTTGAGCGTTAGTAAGTTACGAGAAGGTTGTTTTCATGGGATATATTTATAGAGTGTGTGAAAATCTATTTTTGGAAACTTTATTTTTGAAAATGATTATTTTCCGAGTCGTCGTAAAAATTAAGGTTTATCGCGAAAGACGTTAGGTTTCGTTATGGGAGTGCATAAAATATGAAAAGTATAAGGTTTTGAGTGTAATAAATTAATTTAATAAAAAAAATAAAAAAATATAAGGGAGGGGGTGGGCGGCCGAATAGGTGAACAAGGGGAAAAAGGAAACCCAATTGTAGCCCAATTACAACTTTAACTTAAGGAATTATCCACTAAATAATTATAAATACAAAACCAAAGTTCCCAAACCCTTTTTCCTGTAAAATTCGGTCGACCAAAGAGCAAGGAAGAAGAAAAATTTAGGGTTTTGCTTTTGAAGCTAAAAATCAAGTTTAAGGTATACTTTTGATACTAGTTTTCATTCAATTGATTAGTTATTGTTTTAATTCATGTAATATAAATTATGATGGATTTAGGGTTTATAAACTTCTGTAAATTAATGAGGTTAAACATGTTAGGATCATTAGATGATGATAGTATGATGATTGGTGAATAGAATTGAGCATAAAACGCGTTGTTTTCGAGTTAGGGTTTGGACAGAATATTAGGGCTGTAAAGATACGATGATATTTAATAGATGGAAATGTGTTAGATCACGAATTTTTAGTCTAAACTGAGGTTCAATGAAAGAGCTTTCCAAAAAGTCCGACCACGATTGATTTCGAGTTCGGAAAGTTAGTCTTTTGATTTTTCAAAGATAAGGTGTTAAAGCTGTTAAACCGGGACATAATTTGGGTATAAGTTTGATAGTGATTTATGATTGAAAAAGTGATATCTAGGTTAGCTCTTCTGGAAAAGTTGAGTTTTAGGTTATCTTAGACTCCCAAGAAAAGGATTCGCGATAAAAAGTTGTGGAAGTATTTTATTTTGACGAAAACTTTTTGGTGTGCGTTCAGATCCGAATCTGGATAGTTGACAAGTTTGATTTTCTTATGGGTACTTGTGTGTGTTATTACACCATGGCCTTCTGGAATTAGCTTGTATGCTTATGAGAGACTATGGTAAATGTTTGGTGTGAGTTGTTGAGCTTTAATTGTTATTATTTTATGTGGGTGAATGTACCCCAAAATTCTGCGTTTTCTGAAAATATAAGTGCAAGGGATTTAGTGAGCATTAGTGATTGGTGGTGTTCGGTATGGAGTCTAGGAGACCCATGGTGGGTCATATGAACCTTAGACATCCATCATATGAGTATTACATGGGTTATAGCTTATGGCTTGACCATGTGTAACGTGAACTTATTTGTGTTGTATAGATTTGTGATTTGTATTTGTTGGAAGCTAAAAAGTTGAGGTGAGTTCATAGTCCCATACTTTTTACTTTGTTTTAAACTTGGGATGGGAATGATGCTTGTCTTAAAATGGTTTGAGTTACTGTGATTATGTGTGAATTAAAAGGCTTGGACTTATAATGATATCGTATGAATGCTATGTGATGAATGTTATGTGATAATACTGTGTGGTCCAATTGGGGGGGGGGGAGTATCCAATTGGAGAGTAATACTCCTATTCACTATTATGTTATGTGGTTATAATGGGATCCAATTGGGAGGATGCTTATCCTGTTGCTCGCACATGCGACCTAATTGATGATATGATTTGGAGCGGGGGTCAAGTTCCGGCCCGAATGATTATGTGATGGAATGGTTGTGAATGCATGTAGCTTATATGATAACTAATATTATTTGTCCAGCTATGTTTTATAATCACCGTGAACTGGTTGCCTTGAATGTGAATGTGTGTCTTAATCCTATGAATCTCACCAACATTATGTTGACGTTTTAAGCATCATTTTCAGGTGAGCATTCTAAGGCTAAAGTTGAGAGCAGCAATTAGGCGAGACTTGGTTGCATTCGAAGACTTTATTTTATGTTTGGATTTGACATTATTTGGATTTGGTTGTGATACGTTTATGTTTTTCTTTTGGTACTTTCATATCTATTGAAGATACCTTTGGATTTTGATTTGGTTATTTTATCTTGGGGTATTGTTACAACACTTCGTGTTTGTACTTTGCTCTATTTTATGTGCGTTGTAGTATTTCTCTATTTAGACACCATGTGTTGAGATGATATCCATGAAGTTACACACTCGCGTTTCCTCCTTGGTGAGGTGTGACAGATTGGTATCAGAGCCTTGTTTTTAGAGAATTAGGTGGTTTAACCTAGACTATAACTTAGGAGTCCCTCATATAGTTGCATTAGGACCTATGTGTAAGTATAGTATCTTACATGGCTATTTTCCTATATATATATATGAGATGTTTATTTGAGTTTTTGGACGTCCGTTGTTTCTCGATACTTAGTTTTGTGTATGTCATTTTTAGAATGGCACCTCCTGCTCGTGGCAAGTTTTTTTGGACTATTGTGATTCCCACTAGATGCAAGAGAATGGGGTCGCTGAAGCGTAATAACAGAAGGATTAGGGTTCCTACGAAAATGTACCCATGTGTGATTAAAGAGAAGTTGACCGTGATAGAAGTGGGTAAAGTAAAAGTGGAGAGGTATGAGACAAAAGTGACCGATAAGGATGGTCACGTGGTTAAGTACCCGGGAAGGTGTCCTGAGTTTTTAGAAGAAGGAGTGGTGTTAAGGTCTAGTGATCCATATGCATGGGTAGATGGTGTAGAAGAGGAGTATAGGAAACGTATGGATGGATTTGCTAGTCATCCTCAACCACAGTTTGCGGGAAATAAGAATGGGTGGTTGAGTGAGGAGGATGAAGTGGATTTGGATTTAGAGTCCACTGCCAGCAACACGATTTGAGAGAAGAGAAGAGCTCGAGCCACGTGTGTCGTCGTTGTTTAGTGTTGTGTTTTGCATGTTTCTTTCTTTTGTTAACTTTAGATATTGGAATTTTGTTGGAATATGGATTCCGTTGTACTTTGGGAGGTTTTCCCACGTTATTAATAATAAGGCTTGAGCAAGTTGGATATTTTTGTGTGTGCTATGTGATTTATTGGGTGTATTGCGTGATGCGTGAATATGTGTGTTTATGGTTGTGAGGTGTTAATATTGTTAGGTGTAGTATTGGAAGTAAGTATACATGTGAAAGGATACATCTATAATTGTGGGTGGCCAACATAATTATAAATGTATCACGACACATGTGGACTTATAGCCAATGTTATGTTGAGCAATGATGACATGCTTACGTGTTGTAGGGTTTAACATGCTCTTGACTGTTGAGTTGATTGTCCCATTTGATGGGGAGTATTTTATGATGAGTATGAGTATAATTGTGGAATTATGAAAACTGTGAATGGTGTCTAATGGTTCTATTGTCTTGCGTGTTTAGGAAATGGCGCCTAAGAGACCAAGACGTCCCATTAATAGGTCACCAATGAGTGGATCCTTCAAGACACCGAAGAAGGCAAAGAAGCAGACTGTTGTTGGAGAAAGCCCTGTCTTTTAGCAGATCATCAATCAACAACTGGAAGCTTTAATGCCGAAGATTGTGAACCATGTGAGCGCACAAATGGGTGCTCAACCTGAGGGCGCTGGAAGTGGAGGGAGCGGTAGTAATGGGTGCACTTACAAGGAATTTGTGGCTTTTAAGCCTAAAGAATTTGATGGAAAGGGTGGTGCAATTGCACTCACCCGTTGGGTAGAGAAAATGGAGTCAGTGATGGATATAAGTGGCTGTACTGAGGGCCAAAAGGTTAAGTATGCGGCGAGCTCGTTGGTTAACAAAGCTTTGACTTGGTGGAATACACAAATCCAAGCAAGAGGTAGAGTTGCCGCAATGGGAATGACTTGGGAGGACTTCAAAGCCTTAATGGTGGAGGAGTTCTGCCCAAGCAATGAAATGCAGAAGTTGGAAGAAGAGTTGTGGAATCATACTATGGTTGGAGCTAATCATGCGGGATACAATGACAAGTTTCACGAGTTAGCTAGGATGGTTCCTCACCTGGTAACTCCTGAATCGAAGCGTATTGATAGGTATATCCGTGGGTTGGTACCACAGATTCGCGCTATGGTTAGGGCTATAGAGCCGACGACACTCCTTAGTTCCATTCATAAAGCTGGGGTGCTAACCGATGAAGCGGTTAGGAGTGGGACACTTGCGAAGACAAGCGAGAAGAAAAAGGAGGAGGCTAAGACTAGTAAGCCGGTTGGTTTTAATGTTGACAATAAGAGGATGAGAAATAGGAAGGGATTCGTAGCAACGACTCCTGTACAGGCAGCGGGTTATCTGGGAGCAGCTCCTACAGCTGTGGCTGGAAGTAATGATAGGAGGGGATATGTTGGTAATGCCCCTAGGTGTGCTCAGTGTGGTTATTTTCATCCTGAGAATATCCTGTGTCGTACGTGTTTCAAGTGTGGCAAACCTGGACACTTTGCTAGGGAATGTCACGCGGTGATTACTCAAGCGACACCATTCAACTCGGTTGGCGCAGGGTTTACTTGTTGAGCATGCTATGAGTGTGGTAGTATTGATCATCTCCGCAACTGGTGTCCCAAGTTTAATAGGACGCCTGGGCAGCAGGGAAATCAGCTGGCTATTGAAGGGGGTCAAGGACAAGGGTTTAACAGGAATGCAGCTAAGGGGAAAACGTTTACTATGAATGCAAATGAGGCGCGCCAAGACCCGAACGTCGTTACTGGTACATTTTCTCTCAATGGTCATTATGCTACTACTTTATTTGATACGGGTGCGGATTATTGTTTTGCTACTACTGAATTTGCTAGAATATTGGGTGTTGAGTTTAGTGAACTTAGACCTAGTATTGTGATTGAAATAGCTAGCGGTAGAGAAATAGAAGTTGATAAGGTTATTCGTGANATATTTAAGAAGAGAATTTCAACTTGACTTCTCTTAATGAGATATTTTGTAAGATATTATCTAAATTATATTTATTTGATGACTAGGTATATGATTAGGCAAGGTCATTTAAAATGTATTAGTTAAAAGATGGTGCGGGTATCGGGAGTGAATAGTAAAAATGAATAGTAAAATCCCGAGGATGAATAGTAACTTTTCCGGGAATAAATAGTAACCGGAAAATGCGAATTGTTACAATAAGGTTATTCGGGAGTGTGTTATCGTGTTAGAGGGTGTTTCGTTTAAGATCGACTTAATACCCCTAGGACATGGTAGTTTTGATGTGGTGATAGGAATGGATTGGTTGGCTAGGCATAAGGCTGAGGTAGTATGCCATGAAAGGTGGTTCGAATCGCATTAGAGGATGGCGGTGTGCTACGGGTACAAGGAGAAAGTGCGGAGAAGAAATCGAAATCCCTTATGAGTGCGAAGTCTAAAGAACTCAAAGTGGGGGATATTCCAATAGTGTGTGAGTTTTCGGGCGTTTTTCCGGAGGATTTGTCCGGGTTACCGCCGATACGACAGGTGGAGTTTCGTATCGAATTGATTCCTGGAGCGACGCCGGTGGCGAAATCTCCCTATCGTTTGGCACCTACGGAGATGCAGGAGTTGGCTGCACAGTTGAAAGAGCTTCAAGATAAGGGGTTCATTCGACCTAGTCATTCTCCGTGGGGAGCACCTGTGTTGTTTGTCAAGAAGAAGGATGGTTCATTTCGAATGTGTATTGATTATCGAGAGTTGAATAAGCTAACGGTGAAGAATCGGTATCCTCTTATGATGACCTGTTTGACCAGTTGCAAGGTTCTCGATTCTTTTCCAAGATAGATCTGCGTTCTGGTTATCATCAGTAGAGAGTATATGAAGAGGGTATTCCGAACACAGCTTTTAGGACTCGTTATGGGCTTCGAGTTCACGGTTATGCCATTCGGGTTAACAAATGCACCCGCGGTATTCATGGATTTGATAAATCGTGTACGTAGACCCTATTTGGATAAGTTCGTGATCGTGTTCATTGACGATATTTTAATTTACTCTAAGACAAAGGAGGAGCATGGAGAGCATCTGAGGTTGGTACTCGGGTTGCTGGAGAAGAAGAAGCTATACGCCAAGTTTTCGAAATGTGAGTTTTGGTTACAGGAGGTACATTTTCTCGGTCATGTAGTGAATAGTGAAGGTATACATGTGGATCCTAGTAAGATTGAAGCGGTCAAGAATTGGAAGACTCCTATGACGCCTTCTGAGATATGCTCTTTCTTAGGATTGGCAGGATACTACAGGAGATTTATAGCAAACTTTTCAAAGATTGCCAAGCCCCTCACTACGTTGACGCAGAAGAATAAGAAGTATGTTTGGGGGGATGAGCAAGAGATGGCTTTTCAGACATTAAAGGATAGTTTGTGTAATGTACCTATCCTGGCGTTAACTGACGGGCCAGATGATTTTGTGGTATATTGTGATGCGTCGAATCAAGGCCTTGGGTGTGTGTTAATGCAAAGAGGGAAAGTGATAGCCTATGCGTCTCGACAACTCAAGATTCATGAGAAGAATTATACCACTCATGATCTAGAGCTTGGTGCGGTGGTATTCGCTCTCAAGAATTGGAGACATTATTTGTACGGTACGAAGAGTACTGTTTACACTGATCATAAGAGTCTTTAGCATATTTTTACTCAGAAGGAGCTGAATATGCGCCAAAGGAGATGGATGGAGCTGTTAAGTGATTATGATTGCGAGATTCGCTATCATCCTGGAAAAGCGAATGTGGTGGCTGATGCGTTCAGTAGAAAAGAAAGGATTAAGCCTAAGCGTGTGCGAGCCATGAGCATGACGTTGCAGTCAGGAATTAAAGGTAAGATATTAGCAGCGCAAGTGGAAGCTCTCAAGGACGAGAACACTGTGGCTGAAATGTTGCGTGGATTAGATCAACAAATGGAAAGAAAGGAGGATGGTGGATTGTATTTCTTGGATCGAATATGGGTTCCGCTAGTAGGGAATGTGAGAAAGTTGATCATGGACGAGGCTCATAAGACGAGATACTCGATTCATCCAGGGTCTGATAAAATGTACTATGATCTTAGAGATGCTTATTGGTGGCCGGGAATGAAGAGGGAGATAGCTGAGTATGTTAGTCAATGTTTAACTTGCTTGAAAGTTAAGGCTGAACATCAGAAACCCTCTGGATTGTTACAGCAGCCGCCAATTCCTGAATAGAAGTGGGATAATATAACGATGGATTTTATTACCAAGTGGCCTCGAACGAGTAATGGGCATGACACGATATGGGTCATTGTGGATAGACTAACGAATTCTGCACATTTTCTGGCCATTCGCGAGGATTATAAGATGGAGAAGTTGGCAAGGATTTATATTAATGAGATTGTGGCGAAGCATGGTGTGCCTATGTCTATTANATTTTATTACCAAGTGGCCTCGAACGAGTAATGGGCATGACACGATATGGGTCATTGTGGATAGACTAACGAATTCTGCACATTTTCTGGCCATTCGCGAGGATTATAAGATGGAGAAGTTGGCAAGGATTTATATTAATGAGATTGTGGCGAAGCATGGTGTGCCTATGTCTATTATTTCAGATCGTGATAGTAGGTTTACTTCGCGGTTCTGGCAATCGTTGCAAAAGGCTTTGGATACACGGTTGGATATGAGTACTGCTTATCATCCACAGACCGATGGGCCAAGTGAGCGAACGATACAAACTTTAGAGGATTTGCTTCGGGCATGTGCTATTGATTTTGGAGGAAGCTGGGATACTCATTTACCTCTGGCTGAGTTTTCCTATAATAACAACTATCATACCAGTATTAGATGTGCACCGTTCGAAATGTTGTATGGGAGAAAGTGTAGATCACCTGTTCTATGGGCAGAAGTTGGGACAACCAGCTAATTGGTCCTGAATTGGTGCAAGAGACTACGGATATGGTTTTCCGGATTAAGGAAAGACTTAAGGCTGCAAGAGATCGCCAAAAGAGCTATGCGGATAATCGCCGTAAGCCTTTAGAGTTTAATGTTGGTTATTTCGTGATGTTGAAAGTGTCTCCTTGGAAGGGTGTTGTGCGTTTCGGTAAGAAAGGCAAGTTAGCACCGAGATATGTAGGGCCGTTTGAGATTACGGAAAGGATTGGACTTGTGGCATATTGGTTGAGATTGCCTGAGGAACTAAGTGGTGTGCATGATACGTTTCGCTTATCTAATCTGAAGAAATGTTTGGCGGATGCTAGTTTGCATGTGCCATTGGACAGATTAAGGTTAATAGGACTCTTCATTTTATTGAAGAACCTGTTGAAATTATGGATAGAGAGGTTAAAAGTATGAAACGTAGTAAGATAGCGTTGGTAAAGGTACGGTGGAACTCCAAGCGTGGTCCTGAGTTTACTTGGGAACGTGAGGATCAGATGAGATCTAAGTATCCGAAGTTGTTTGCTGAGGAGGTTGATGAGACGAACTGTTAAATCTCGGGACGCGATTTCCCTAAGTGGGGGATGATGTGACAACCGTGATTTTAACAGGTTAGTTTGACTAATAGTCTCTAGTCGTTTAACTTTGTTTGATGTGAATTATGTATTTTTATGTGGTATATGTGTGAGATATGTATGATATAGCTATGATAAGTATGAATGTGGCACTAAATCCCTTTGCGTGTAAGGTTGTCGTTATGATTTGAGTGGTGTTGAGTTTTTGGGTAAGTTCATTTTGAACACCTTTGTGGTGTAGAAGTGAGTTGTGTAGTTTTGGTGTTTTGCGGTTTTGTGTAACAAGTCTTCGTTCAAGTACTTGAGCGTTAGTAAGTTACGAGAAGGTTGTTTTCATAGGATATATTTATAGAGTGTGTGAAATTCTATTTTTGGAAACTTTATTTTTGAAAATGATTATTTTCCGAGTCGTCGTAAAAATTAAGGTTTATTGCGAAAGACGTTAGGTTTCGTTATGGGAGTGCATAAAATATGAAAAGTATAAGGTTTTGAGTGTAATGAATTAATTTAATAAAAAAAATAAAAAAAAATAAGGGAGGGGGTGGGCGGCCGAATAGGTGAACAAGGGGGAAAAAGGAAACCCAATTGTAGCCCAATTACAACTTTAACTTAAGGAATTATCCACTAAATAATTATAAATACAAAACCAAAGTTCCCAAACCCTTTTTCCTATAAAATTCGAACGACCAAAGAGCAAGGAAGAAGAAAAATTTAGGGTTTTGCTTTTGAAGCTAAAAATCAAGTTTAAGGTATACTTTTGATACTAGTTTTCATTTAATTGATTAGTTGTTGTTTTAATTCATGTAATATAAATTATGATGGATTTAGGTTTATAAACTTCTATAAATTAATGAGGTTAAACATGTTAGGATCATTAGATGATGATAGTATGATGATTGGTGAAGAGAATTGAGCATAAAACGCGTTAGTTTTCGAGTTAGGGTTTGGACATATTATTAGGGCTGTAAAGATACGATGATATTTAATAGATGGAGATGAGTTAGATCACGAATTTTTAGTCTAAACTGAAGTTCAATGAAAGAGCTTTCCAAAAAGTCCGACCACGATTGATTTCGAGGTCGGGAAGTTAGTCTTTTGATTTTTCAAAGATAAGGTGTTAAAACTATTAAACCGGGACAGAATTTGGGTATAAGTTTGATAGTGATTTGTGATTGAAAAAGTGATATATAGGTTACCTCTTTTGGAAAAGTTGAGTTTTAGGTTATCTTAGACTCCCACGAAAAGGATTCGCGATAAAAAGTTGTGGAAGTATTTTATTTTGATGAAAACTTTTTGGTGTGCGTTCAGATCCGAATCTGGATAGTTGACAAGTTTGATTTTCTTATGGGTACTTGTGTGTGTTATTAGACCATGGCCTTCTGGGATTAGCTTGTATGCTTATGAGAGACTATGGAAATTTTTGGTGTGAGTTGTTGAGCTTTAATTGTTATTATTTTATGTGGGTGAATGTACCCCAAAATTCTGCGTTTTCTGAAAATATAAGTGCAAGGGATTTAGTGAGCATTAGTGATTGGTGGTGTTTGGTATGAAGTCTAGGAGACCCATGGTGGGTCATATGAACCTTAGACATCCATCATATGAGTATTACATGGGTTATATCTTATGGCTTGACCATGTGTAACGTGAACTTATTTGTGTTGTATAGATTTGTGATTTGTATTTGTTGGAAGCTGCAAAGTTGAGGTGAGTTCATAGTCCCATACTTTTTACTTTGTTTTAAACTTGGGATGGGAATGATGCTTGTCTTAAAATGGTTTGAGTTACTGTGATTATGTGTGAATTAAAAGGCTTGGACTTATAATGTTATCATATGAATGCTATGTGATGAATGTTATGTGATAATGCTGTGTGGTCCAATTGGGGGGAGTATCCAATTGGAGAGTAATACTCCTACTCACTATTATGTTATGTGGTTATAATGGGATCCAATTGGGAGGATGCTTATCCTGTTGCTCGCGCATGCAACCTAATTGATGATATGATTTGGAGCGGGGGTCACGTTCCGGCCCGAATGATTGTGTGATGGAATGGTTGTAAATGCATGTAGCTTATATGATAACTAATATTATTTGTCCAGCTATGTTTTATAATCACAGTGAACTGGTTGCCTTGAATGTGAATGTGTGTCTTAAACCTATGAATCTCACCAACATTATGTTGACGTTTTAAGCATCATTTTCAGGTGAGCTTTCTAAGGCTAAAGTTGAGAGCAGCAATTAGGCGAGACTTAGTTGCATTCGAAGACTTTATTTTATGTTTGGATTTGACATTATTTGGATTTGGTTTAATACGTTTATGTTTTTCATTTGGTACTTTCATNATGAACGTTCAAAGCTTCCCTTCCAGAATATAAATCATTCTCTTGTCCAAAATAACCTGTTAAACCTGAGAAAACAAACAAGAAACCTTGTATAACATCGGCGGTAAAATCTACATATAATAAAAATACTAGAAAGCGAATAAGATATAATGCTTGTGGAATGAATATTTGCAAATTCCTGGAGTTTATAAGTTAAGACTTAATCAAACATTACGGTTCCGGAAGAAAAACAAAACTTGTAAAAATTATTTTCCAGAATTTTACATCTGACGTCGTCAGGTTTAAGGCCTGACGCCGTCAGAGTGTTCTGACAGAAATTATTATGTTAAGTTTCTGGAAAATTTCTTGAAAAACCTATACCTTACTTCCTGGAAATCCTGCAAAATATCCATTATGACTCGATACAAGCATTTGACTCAAACAAATACTAATATGTATGCTAATTTAATATTGTTATGATTTATGTTCAATTTTGTTCTTGTAAACATATTTGGATCTCCCTTACACTTAGCTTTTGCGAAATACCTTTATATGTAATTAAGACGAAGTTAAAAACAAAATAAAGCATTTTCACAATTTTATTTGAAACATGAATCATAAACAATAAAAATAAGACACACATACGAAAGCAAATAAAACAAACAAACAAACAATCAAACAAATAAAGCTTGGGTTGCCTCCCAAGAAGCGCTTTTCTTTATTAACGAGTCTTGTAGCTAGACTCAAAGTCACTCTACCCTATGTAAGTGAGCTCCTCATCGAGGACATCTTTAGGGTTGAATTTGGTTTGGAGTTTCCTATCGGTTTGTTCGGTACAGTATGTCTTTTCAAATCTCTCTCCATCCGGGTCATATAATGTTATCTTAATGTGCCATGACCCGTCTCCATCTTTAGGTGGTTTGTCCCAATTCCACTTATGATCATTATCTTCGCATGTCCACCTATTGATCCCTAGGTTAATCGGCAAAACTCCTAGGAAATCAATCATCTTCCTAAAATCTAGAGGATCTTCAAATGGGTTCAATTCGGTGTCCCTAGCCAAGAGTTGTTCTATCGCATGTGTTCGGTTCACAAACTCCTCTTCTAGGTAAAATGGGCGTTGGGGGTATGAAGTCTCCATTGATCCAAGGTCCGTATCTAGATGGTCTCCTATTTAGATCTACCCAATGTGGTGTTGGTTCCTCATTAGTATCATAGGCATGCTTCTTAACATCATATACCAACCAAGTTTCACCTTCTCCTACCGCTATCTTAGATTCCTTACAATCAATCATGGCACTAGCCGTGCTAAAAATCCTCTTCCAATCAACAAGGGGCATGTAGGGTTGCTAACCATATCAAGGACGTGGAAATCGGCTAAAATAGTTAATTTCCCTATGTGTACCAATACATCTTTGACTACTCCAACCGGGTACGCGACACTTCCATCCGCTAATCCTATTATTACCTCCGTCTCCTCTAACTTTCCTAGCTTAAGGGTGGTGTAAAGGGTTAAAGGAATCAAATTAAGACTTTTCCCTAGGTCGGCTAGTGTGTCGAAAGCTTCGGAGTTCCCTATCTTACAAGGTAAGACAAATATGCCCGGGTCATCTAGTTTCTTAGGCAACTTGTTTTGAACGAAAGCGGTCCCTTTGTCGCCTAACTTAAGCTTCTTCTCGTATTTTTCCAAAAGGGCATTGTAATAGGGGGCACGGGTTAAGACATCAATAACCGGACGTTCAAGGTGGAGCTCCTTGAATTCTTCATCTAGGTTTTGAGTGGGCGGTGTTTCGGTTATGTTGCTGACCAATTTAGTGTTGGATATCTTACTCTCGTGGTCTCTTTGAGGAACTTGGATTTGTTGTGCTCGTGGCATTGACCGAATAGTATTGTGGACAAGAACTAGGGGATGAAACCGATGAAATGGCGTTAACGTTTAGTTTTGGGTTCTTGACCGTGTCGCTGGGGAGTGCTCCTATGTTTCGGTCGTTGAGAACTTTCAACAATGTGTCAATCTTATTTGTCATCTCGCTTTGCTTTTGTTTGAAATCGGCTTCAAACTTTGCTAAACGAGCTTCTTGAGATGACATAAAGTTGGACATCAATCCTTCAAAGTTATTGGTACTACCATAGTTATTGGAAGGATTGTTGTTGAAAGTACGGTTTGCAGGTGAACTGTTTGATTGGAACCGGTTAGGTGGGTTGGAAGACTTGTTTTGGGGCATGTTTTGGTTTTGCTTCCACCTAAGGTTCGGGTGATTTCTCCAAGAGGGGTTGTATGAATCACCGTAAGGGTTTAGCTCGGGTTTGAAAGTGTACCACTTATCTCCCGCTCTATCGGTACGCGAGGATGTGTAGTCCGCAAAAGCTTGTTCGGGGAGTTCCATGCAATCACGAGTGTCGTGGGGACCACTACATAATTCACATGAAGAAGTGACTTTGTTCACTTGGCTTGAAGGTTTAGGAGCCTCGTAGGATTTCATGAGAAACTTGACTTGGTCTTCAAGTTCCATGATCCTATGGTCGGGAGTACTTGAGTTATTCGAAGGCAAGGATATTGCCTTGACCGTTTTGTTCAAAACACGGGGATCATTCCAACTTTCGTTGTCATAGAGAGCAAGATCTTCTATGAGTTCCCATGATTCTTTTCGATCACGTAGCCTACCACCGGCCGCTTGGTCAATGGTTTGCCTCGTGGAGGGATTGACATGGTCATAGAAGATTTGGATTTGGAGGCAAAGATCTATGCCATGATGAGGGACTTTTTTGAGTAAGTCCTTGAATCGAGTCCATGCCTCGTAGAGGGTTTCGCCTTGACGTTGTTGGAACATCAAGATGTCATTCCTTAGCTTGGTAGTTCTTCCTGGTGGGAAAAACTGAGCAAGGAAGCGAGTGGTAAGATCGTCCCAAGAGGTGATGGATCCTGCGGGTAAACGTTCTAGCCATTGACTAGCTTGGTCTCGCAGAGAAAATTAGAAGAGACGCAATCGGGTCGTCTCTCGAGTGGTAACATCTAGGTCTATGGAATCTACGATCTTAAGAAAGTCCTTGAGATGTTGACTTGGATCTTCGAACCAAAGTCCTTGGAATGCGCATCCGCTTTGCACCAATCGAATGGTGTCGGATCGCAAGGGAGACACATTGGCTCCTTGGGTGAGCTCAATGGTGTTTCGATAGCCTTGGTGGCTAGGACGGGAGTACTCTCCTAAAGTGCGGGCTCTAGGAGGTTGGTTTTGTTGTGGTGGGTTGATGTGGTCAAGGATATTACCACCTTCCATGATGTCGGATGGTAATGGTTACGAACAAAAGCACGAAGAAATAAGATAGACTAAAGAAAACCTAGAAAAATAAAATAAAAATCTCACTAGAAAGGATTCTAGTGAGTAGACCTAATGAAAATAAATTTCAACCTAAACAATAACTATTCCCCGGCAGCGGCGCCAAAAACTTGATGCGTGGGTTGCAGTCTACGCAAAAGGTTTTACCTCTCAAGGGATCTCAAGAGGCTTGCAATCCCCACCAGGCAGTGTACCTGACCGATGTAGTATAGTGAAGTGGCAAGTATCGGGGGATTGATCGTTCTCCACAGGGAATAGTGTTCGTTAGGACTGAAAACAACTTAAACTAGGTCTAAAGGTGAGGGATGATTATTTTTGTGTTTTTATATTTTATGAAAGCAAGTAAAATCTTGGTTTTGAAGGATGGGCGGAATTAGTTGCTAGCCAACTAACCCAGATCACTACAAATGCAATAAAAATAAAATAACAAGAAAATAAAGTGGCGTGTAACTTATATGGTGAGAAGTGTGTTTACTTAGATTTCATTACTCCCTAGCTATCTTTTACCGGCTGATTAGTATGTTACAATTGTGTGGATGACGGGTTGTATTCCTTAATACCAGTCGTGGGGCTGTGTACGTCCTTCCCCAACTCTATAAGATCCTACTTCACTCTATGGCGACATGTTTAGTATCCAAACCAAATGATCACTAGAATTCACTTATGCATTAAATACAACCAATTAGTCGTAGTACACATCCGATTCATGCTTCCTAAGACGTTCAAGCTTGTTACCAATTAGGAGGTTAGCCAGTTTTCTTAAGCCTAGCATTGATTTCACCCACCCAACACAATCAATAACACACCATCAACCAATAATTAACAACTAGGTTTCACTGCATCTAAGCAAAAACAAGATAAATCTAGCTTAGCATGTTAAAGTGAAGACAAGTAAAGGAATAAATCACACAACACATAGACATATTGTATGAATTAAAAGAAAACTTATCTTCAATTGAACATGGATGATAAAAGGGTGAAGAACCCTTGGAAAATGCACAAAACTCGTACTAGGGTTTCTCCTCTAAAAGTTACACACTAAAGTTACACATAATGAATGAAAATTGCAAAACTATATATAGATTTTACACCTTGACGGCGTCACCTTTGGGTCGTGACGCCGTCATCTCGCCGACACTAGGGTTCCTTGATAGCCTAGATCTACACTTGACGCCGTCATGTAGAAAAATCCTCTGGAGCGTCACTTGATAACTTTTCATCGTGACCACCTAGGCGTCATAAAGGGTGACGCCGTCACCTTATATTCTACAAAAATTCTCTTGCCCGTCATGTGTAATCTTCAAATCCACATCTTTGTCAACAAGTGACGGCATCACTAGTGAAGCTTGACGCCGTCAGGTACTGTTCCCAGCAAGATTTTGAGACTTTGTCGTTTTCTTCACTTTTATGCTCCAAAAACGTCCAAAATGCTCCCTTTTGCAGAATTCCTCTCAAAAGTACCTAAAATGACAAAAGGAGCGATTTGAGGCAATATTTGATCAAATAAATACGATTTAGGGCTTAAATGACCCCCAAAAGCGTAACACTTTTCACCTCATCAGCTGGAGTGTAGCAAGAAATCAAACGGTGTGGATCTTTCTGTACCTATGAAAGTGGTTGAAGAGGTGAACACTAGGTTTGAGAATACTCTGTATGGGTACTTCCTTGGCCAACGACTTGCTTTTCCTGTTGTCGATTACTATTTACGCAATGCGTGGGCTAAGTTTGGTATACAGAAGGTAATGATGAATGCAAAGGGGTTCTTTTTCTTTAAGTTTAACTCGAAGAAAGGTGTTGATGATGTTCTTGATAACGGTCCTTGGTTAATTAGAAATGTACCTATTATTCTTAAACCATGGACATTGAACACCAACTTGCTTAAAGAGGATTTCACCAACATCCCGGTGTGGGTTAAATTCCATGATGTCCCTTTGGCTATGTTTTCTGATGATGGTCTTAGTCTGCTTGCCACATTGATTGGTACACCCAAAAGGTTAGATGCTTATACTAGCCAAATGTGCAAGGACTCATGGGGTCGTAGTAGTTTTGCTAGATGCATGATTGAAGTGAAGTCGGATGAGGTTCTTCGGGATAGCCTTACTGTTGAGATACCTTTACTTGATGGTACGGGGTCGACTATTGAGAAGATTCGGGTTGAATACGAGTGGAAACCTCCGCGTTGTGATAAGTGTAAGATCTTTGGTCATACTCTTATTGATTGTCCTAAAGTTGTTGTGCCCTCTGCTCAGCCTACTATGCCTGTTAATGATGGTTTCAATACTGTTAACAACAAAAAGAAAGGAAAGCAAGGTGGTCCTACAATCCCGGGTCAAGGAGGGTTTACTAAACCATTTGTGGGTAAGCAGTTTCAGTATCGACCCAAAAAGACTACTCCTGAACCTAAGAAAGTGGATGACAATAAGAAGAATGCTTCTGATGTGGCTAGTTCGAGTGGTACGAAGATTTCTACATCTAACCAGTTTGATGCTCTTAATATGGATGATATTGATGCTTTGGGTATTCCTACTAATGACACTAATAAGGATGTGGATTCTGGTCGTACAATGGAAGTTAATGAGGATGAGTCTACTAAGACAGGTACTGCATCACAAGAACCTCTTGTGAGTGATTTGAAAGAGAAGGAGTCGGTTGTGGCTCCTAAAACTAGTGATTCTTGTACTCCGCCTCCTCTTCTACTAAGAGAGTTAACCCTTTTTCTAAGGTGGGAGAGATCGTGGTTTCTGATTCTGATGATGAGGTAGTTGCTAACCCATTTGATGAGTCTGCTAATCTATTTGGTGGTGGCCAAGAGTTTGAGGATGATTATGATGAATATAACTACGATGACTATGCGAACCAGGTTTACGATCTTTCAGGGAATTTGGATGCTTTTAATGCCATGTATGGCACCAAGCTTCAAGGTCTTAGGAAGTAATTTTATTTCATTATGTCCTATGTTATCCTTTGGGTAATGGTTTGTTTTCTTGTTTAGAAAATATGAATTATCTTGTTATGTAAGCTTTTTACCTATATAACGGGCTAAGATATGGGATTTCACCCATGTCCATTGTACTTAAACGTTTTTGGTTAATATATTTACCAGGGTGCAGGATTACTCCCCTTTACCCTATATATATATATATATATATATATATATATATATATATATATAGTGTAGCGTTCAATGCATAACTACATTTTTGTACAGAACTTTACAGAACCATATAAACCAATCTAAGCCATTGGATGAGTTGGATCAGTGGTTAAGATTAAAAGTGCCAAAATTATAATTTAACTAAAGATGAGGTATTATTTTGTTAAGGATGAAAAGGTATTATTAATAATGCAAGGGTAATTCCGGAATATCACAATTTGATTTTTGATATTTCCTCAAAACTGTTACTCAACCAAAGCACTAAATACGGATATGTGATTGCAAATTTCTTTATCTTTATCTCTCTTTTTCTCTTTACCTCAAACACACATAACCTCCCACCCAACCGACGAACCGACATCACTACCTACTAACCAATAAAAATGAAACATATCCGGTCGCCGGCTGTCCGAATGGATCCGATCACCAACTAAGCCACCATCACCAGTTGAGTGCATCATTTTTTTTTGTTTTATTAGTTTGCTATTTGATATTCAATTGTTAAATTAATTTTATTTCATCATCAACAAATCAAATCACAAATTTAGTTAGCGCAAGTGTTGCAGCCGGATTGTTGTTGGTGGAAGGTCAACCGAAGATGCATACATTAAAAGTGCAGGTCTGTTGGTGGAGGGTCAAGCGGATTGTGGCCGCCGGATTGTGCACTGGTTTTTTAGCAGTTGGTTCCGATTAAAAGTGTAGGTTTGTTAACTTTTATAAGTATTTCAAAAATGGGTTTGATATAACATGTTTTACTTCATCATTGATTAACTGGTGAGAAGTTTCAAAATTTATTCCATTTTTCATAGGATTTCTTGTTAATTAAATGAGCAAAAAAAAAAACCAATGATTTCACATGAAGCCGACAACGTTAAAGGATCTGGTCCCCAAACAAGACACGGTTAAGCAAAGAGCAATCAATGAGTACGCATTTATGGTAAATTTTATAAACTAGTCCTTCTAGTATATAGATGGATCTTCATTGTTTGCTTCATATATCTGAAATTATGGACATCAAAGATTTACTTTTAACAACTTTTTTGTTGCTTGACTTTTTAGCTTTTACTCGTTAAAGTAGCCATGTTTAGATCAAATCATTGACTATTTTGTGGTAGTATCATCTTATCCATGTAAATTATCATAGTTACAAACAAATTCAATGTAGAAGTATAGAAGGCATTCGTAGTAGTCGATAAATAATCATGTTGGTTATTAATTTAGAATAACGATATGATACATTAATTTTTTATGTCACAGACTTGGTGTAATTTAAATTTTCCCAGGTTGTGGTATTTTGTGATCTTTAAAGATTTGTTACATAAATTTGTTGTAATAATCATGTATGTTCCCCATAACATGCAGATAAAGCAAGACCATCTGCAATATGGAGCGTGCATATATGTTTTTGAAAGACGTGCATTTATGTTTTAATGAATTTGACGAGGAAGCGCAACGTGCATATGTGTTTTTGGAAAACGTACAATTATGTTTTAATGAATTTGACGAGGAACCGCAACGTGCACATATGTTTTTGGAAGAGTGCACACGTGTTTTGAATGACGTGCACATCTATATATTCTAACGAATTTGATGAGAAAGTGAATCGTGCACGTATGTTCTTAGAAGAGTGCACATATGTTTTTGAATGACGTGCACGTCTATGTTTAATAAGATACATTTGTATTTGAATTGTATTTCATTTTATATCAAATTTTATGTATCCTATTTATGTTTCGGTTTCTTATAAATTTAGAGTTTACATGTAATGTTTATGTTTTGGTTATAAATTTCAAAGATTAAAGAATTGACATTAGAAACATATGTGCAATAATCATTTTAAGCGAAATAAGTGTGATGTCTAAACAATTATACGCAAGAAAACACACATGCACTTGTTTTTTTTTCCAAAACATGCATAAAGAATGTGTGTGTATATATATATATATATATATATATATATATATATATATATATATATATNTTTTTTTTTTTTTTTTTTTTGAATAATATTTTTTTCAGCATGCATGTTTAGTAAGGTGCACATGTGTTTTTTTTAGATAATGTATATTTAAGTATATTTGTAGTGTTCAATTTACGTGTATTTGGTAAGGTGCATATGTGTTTTTTTGGAGAATGTAAATTTACGTGTCTTTGCAGTGCATGGAATGGCAAACAAAAGTATTTTACATGTATTGTTTACAATTAAAAAAAAACATTATATACAAAATTTAAAATCATGTGATATACACTTCACATACAAATTTCTAAAAGCAAAAAATATGTTGTCGTGTATGCACATGTATTTTCCCTCGTTGGACACTTTGTATTTCTTTGTATGTATATGTGCCCTTGTATCTACGGCTGCACTTGTATCTACGGATGCACTTGTGTCTTTAATCTTTAAACCTTTAACATAACTATATTATCGCTGGATACTATGTTCAAAACATATGTGCACTCTTCATATTGCTCATCATACTCGTACCTGTAACCACAAAACACAAGTGCACGCTTAAAATAGTAGTCAAATACTCAAATACATCGCCAACCTCTAGAACTTTTATGTTCACCAAGTTAAAAGACAAACATGCACATGTGTTTTTTTAATAACACTAGACTCGAACACATGTATTTTTAATCATATAAACACCATATGACCTAAACTTGAACCAAACGAAGACAAATACCAATTAAAACAATAATAAAACAATAACAATAACAATATCAATAACAATAACAATAACAATAATGATGATGATGATTTTATGCCAGGTCGTGCGGTTATTGAAGCCGCACAACGTAAACGTGTCAAGTACGAGGCTAAATGTGTGAATATCTGTTATGGGTTCCTCCCCTTTTCATTCTCCTCCCTTGGAGAACTTGAGAAAGATGCAGTAACCCTACTAAAGCGCATTCGATGATTCTCTATGACTCAAGATATTGGAGCACGGGCTGCGGTTCATATTTTTAATAGGATTAGTTTTGCTATTGCTAGAGGTGTGGGGGCCCAGTTGGTTTCTCGGCTCCCCACTAATTTCTTGTAAAAATCCTAATAATTGTTAATAAAAGTGTTGTTTATAATAATAATAATAATAATAATAATAATAATAATAATAATAATAATAATAATAATAATAATAATAATAATAATAACAACAACAACAACAACAACAACAACAACAACAACAACAACAACAACAACAACAAACACTTATTACGTCAAACATGTGCAAAAAAAAAATTAAATTCACTAACAAAAAAGTCCATGAGACAACATGAATATGTATGCCTGATATGATTTTTATGCATATGTATTCCTTATTTCCTTGGTTGACATCATCACCGTACTTTTTTTAAACATGACTACTAGCATAACACAACTTGGACAATATGTATTTATCAAGATAACATAGCACCAGTGCACAAGTGTCTTTTTCTACCTTTGTGTTTTCAATAATTACTATTGTTAAATTCAGATAATATAAATAAATATTAAATTCAAGCATTCTATGAAGAAACCCATATCTTGAAACTAACTGTGAGAAATTTTTAATAGCTTAAAAAAAATGAAAACACTAGTTAAAGAACAAGTTATACACTAAAAACAATCGAAAAACAACGATAAATAATTCGATCTACACATCAAAACGAAATCGAATTAGACCACTTACTGAATTTGTGAATAACCAATTCAGATGCTCGTAGGAGGTTTTCGTTATCATGTTATCTAACATGGCAGTACTTGAGCCCAATAATGATGATCGATCACCAAGGTTTTGGTGGCGGCTTGGTTTTTGCTCAGGGAATTTTGAAGAAGATAGAGTGGGTGGTTATTAGGTCAAAAGTGGTTTGAGATAATTATGGGAGAGAAATTGGTGGCCACGAAGTTATCTAGGGAGCCATATAAATTACTAAAATGCCCTTTTACTTTTTTTATAATCTGATATGAAGTTTCAGTTTATTACTTTTATGCCACCATTGTTTTTAACCATTGATTAAAAGATAGATGGCTCAGATCAGCCGCGTCTCTTTGGTTGTGTTCTTTCTTTACTCTTTACTTTACTTGTTTACTTATGTATGTTAGTACTCAACTTGATATCACATAACAAGTAGATTTCAATAAGTTTGCTAAAGAATATTAACCGGACCTAAAAACGGCGAAATGTTTTAACAACTAAAAAGAAACTGTCACACCCCCAATTTACCTGAATTGCAGCGGAATGGAATACCCGGGGTGACTGCCATAACATCACAGTTACAGTTACATTGAACGACCTAAAGTGTCGTTTGAAAAATACATCGTTTGATTCATAGAAATAATTCAGAGTTTACAAAGTGTAGGTCCCAATGATTTGTAAAAGTTGTAGAAATAAGTATGTTACAACCAAACGATGTTTATAAGTGCATAAGTAAACAAGTGAGACACGTCGACACCGCGACTCTATGTAAAGTCCATATGCATGCCATGAAGTAACCTCCTTAATTACCTGAAAATACATTGCTAAAACGTCAACAATAATGTTGGTGAGAAATCATAGGTTTATGTAAATGGAATGTTTTTACAGTAACCACAAGTATAAAAATGAATGAAAAAATGTCACATAGGTAATAAAATCTGTGGAAAACTAGAAGGGGGGGTTGAATAGTTTTCCCCTCTTTTTCGTTTTATAAAATATTTGTTTGAAAAATCTTCAATTAGAGTTTATTATGAAGACAATATATAATTAATATGATTAATTATATATGTGTACTTTTGAGTTTGTTTTCAAAACTTAGTTTTATGAATAAAGCTTTGGTTGATCTTTATGTGAATATGTTTTCCTTTTGAAATCTTAAAACGTTTTGTATCAAATCATCTATTACGTTAAACTCAATATGAGGAGTGTGAATAATAATGTAGTCGATCATATCATATAATTATGCACATCATCACAATATTAACTAGAAACTATAACACAATCAATCATCATGACAATATAAGCAACACCCAACACATATATGCAAGCATAAATATAAAGCGATAAATGCAAGAGTAAATGTAAAGAGATAAGAGAAAGAAGATGCAAACCGGACACGATGATTTATAGTGGTTCGGCTACAAGGTCTCCTTCCTTGCCCTACTCCACTCCCCAAGTCACCTACTCGAGAGTTTTCTTCACTACTCAACAAGCTCCCTTTTGGCGGAGAAAACCTTACAAAACGTTGCTTACATTATTTAACGACACTAAGCTAAATTTCGGGTTCTAATAGTAGCTAGAACCAATCTCACGACACGACTTCAATCACTACACAACTTCTTCACAACTTCACGACTTCTTCACGACTTCACGACTTCATGACTTCTTCACGACTTCACGACTTCTTCACGACTTCACAACTTCACAACATCTTCACTACTTCACAACTTCATGACTTCTTCACTACTTCACACCTTCATGACTTCTTCACTACTTCACAACTTCATGACTTCATGACTCACTACTAAGTAAGATCATCTTGATCTACTTATTACATATACTTACACAACTTGTTTCTACATCTTCACATCAATACTAACTAGACTCTAATACTTCTTTGACTTGATGATAAGAAGTATTCTTCTCTTGCACTTTGAATGGTAGAGGATTGGATCACTTGAAACAAAGATTAATAATCTTATGATCAAAGGGTTTTAGAAGATGTTTAGAGAGATTTAGATCTGAAAATTTTCGTGCAAAAGGTGGGGAAAAATACCAGATTTAAGGTGGTATTTATAGGAGAAAAATTCTGACATTTTCTGACAGGGGAGCGTGGCCGGTCCCCTTAATTGTGGCCGGCCCCCTTAAAATTAAGGGGGCCGCCCCTTATAATTAAGGGGGCCGCCCAGCTGTAACGGCCAGAAAATTTGTCTTTTTGTGGGGAAAGTTTATTTGGTGAAAAACTAACTGATTTTGGTTAAAAATTTGAATTCATATATTTAGTATGATTAAAACATTTTTCTTTATTACCAAAAGTGTTTTTCAAAAATATATAATATGTTTATATAATTAAATAAACTTTGTAATAATTAATTAAATACCCTTTGATCATGAGATGTATTAAGCACTTGTTTATTCATACCTTAAGTGATTGTTGAAGCATACTCGAGACGTTGAGATGTCGAGAGACGTTGACGTATGAATGCATAGATGATTTGTGATTACAAGTAACTTAAACACTTTACGTTATGTATTGTAACTTACATCTTTGTTATCATCAAAACATGAAGAGGATGTTTAGATTAAATATCGTAATATTAATATCGTAATATTTATGCCAACAATCTCCCCCTTTTTGATGATGACAAACTATGTAAACTATAACCCATAATGAAATGCATAAGTTACTTGTTTACACTTCTTCTCCCCCTTTTGTCGAAGCAAAAAGGTGGACTCCTAGACGAGACTTCTACTATACTTCAATCCTTGAGATATAATAAATAAGGCGAGCTTGCGTCATCGTGAGTGAAGCCTTGACTATCGCTAATGCTCTCCCTTGGTGTATACTCCCCCTTGGTGTATGCTCTCCCTTGGTGTATGCTCAAAACTAGTTTTGGCTACCAAAGAATTGAGCGAAAAAATAATCCTACAAAACAGAGTTAGTAGAAAAAGGATGCACATATACATAATGATGATGATAGATATATGCATGACACTTATTGGGGAACAAGATATGGATGTCTAAGGTATATGGACTAAGAGTATGACACATGCAATTATTGTTTTAAAAATAACAACCTAAATCCCCCAAATAACATGACCAATGCTTAAGACGTGACAATGATTAGGACCTAATACAAGGATTCGACCGACATATTTTGGCGAAAGATGCCAAAAATAAGATGAGAATGATATGTTCGTAGGATCAATGAGGAAGGATGAGCATGAATGGAAAAGGGAAGGTGATGACAAAGGGTTGACAATGAAGGTTTAGATTAATATATCGTTTGACAAAGGTGAATGATTTGAGATCATGGGATTTTTTTATTTATTTATTTATTTTATTTTTTTTTTGGTGTTTTGTTGGTTGACGACCGAAGGTGGATATGTGAAATGAGGTGGCAATGACTTGACAACACTTGAAGCTTGGATTTCTTCTTTGTGTTCTTCACTTGATAGAGAGTGGAAAAGACGCATTTCGTAATGAAATTCACTTGGATGAGGTGGTGATAACTTGACAACACTTGAAGCTTGTATATCTTCTTTGTGTTCTTCACTTGTAAGATAGTGGTAAGACGCATTTCATAATAAAATTCACTTGGATGAGGTGGTGATGATTCGACAACACTTGAAGCTTGGATATCTTCTTTGTGTTCTTCACTTGTTAGAAAGTGGAAAAGACGTATTTCGCAATGAAATTCACTTGGATGAAGTGGTGATGACTCAACAACACTTGAAGCTTAGATATCTTCTTTGTGTTCTTCACTTGTTGGAAAGTGGAATGTAGGGAATGGTTACATGGTTGAATCTTCTCGTGAAGATGACTCGGTGGATTTATTGGTTAAAATGGAAAATGAGGATCAAGTGGAGATGACCCGGTGGAAGCGAAAGAGTGATGTTCAAGGAAGGTGGTGGTGACACTTTTGGTGGTGGTGACATTTTTGGTGGTGGTAACACTTTTGGTGGTGGTACACTTGTGAGTTGGGATATCCATTGATGGATGAAGATGTTGTGGAGGATGTTTTAGATGGTACATGAGGTGTACTGAGATATAAAATTAGAGGTTGAGGTGATGAAGTTTTGAGGTTGAGGTTGAGGTTTATTGTTTACGAGGTATGATATTGATTTTTGGTTTCTTTGAGGGCATGAAAATGGTGGATGACTCGAGATTGGTAGTATAAGGATGACCCACTTTTTTTTTTTCATTTCACATTGGTATCTTGTGTTTTGATAATCACAAAATATAAAGACATGTTACGTAAAGTTACGGTTAATAAGTTTTTAACCGAGGAAACTCGTTACTTCTACGTAGCTTCTACAACGTCACTTCAGGTATGAACAAACTTTATACCGTCATTAGTTTAATGATCAAAGAAGTTTTTATTTTCTTATAAACTTACATTTTTAAGTTAGACAAAACATTTTCACAAAAGTATTTTTGTGTTTTTTAAAGAAATGTTTTATTTAGAAAATATATTCAAATTCAAATTCATAACAGCTAGTTTTCCCCCCAAAATAACTGAATTTTCACCAGATAAGTTTTCACCACGTCAGGACAAAAATGGGAGCGTTTTGTCAGGACGGTCCCTTAAAGTGGCCGACTGTCCCTTAGTGATAAAGGACCGTCGCCTATTTACGGGACCGTCTGGCTCTCTCCTGTCGTCTATAAATACTGAAATGTTACACTTCAGAAAATAAGGTTTTTCACATACAAAACTTTTTATTTTTATTTTCCCTTTAGTCTTTGATCACTATAACATGTCGGTATATGTTTATAAGTGATTTCCTCTTCCATCAAGTGCAATAGAAGAACTCTCGACATCAATTAAGTCTCGAGATGTTATAGGTGTCCACACACAAACGTAACAAGTGTTACGGTGATAGGTTCTGTAAATAATGTCATTGTTTTCCGACTTGTGTGTGAGTCGAGGATGGGGATATTTGTGTGAACTTGGATGGTGATGTAGATCCAAGAAGTCTTGTAACTAGATTAGTTCATGTATT